>JAQPPZ010005031.1:0-276439 GCA_028583015.1 Wollemia nobilis
ATTACATAAAGAACAGGCTAATTATTATCTTAGCCACACCCTGGTTAGTTATGAGCTTAACTATGCATACGTTGAGAAGCTATGCTTGGCGGTGGTATTTACCACCAAAAAGCTATGCCATTAAATACTGAGCAATACGACGTATGTTGTGTCTAAGGAAAATCCATTGTCATACATGATGAGTCGTACTTATCACAATAGTCGCATGGTGAAATGGATCATGTTGTTGACAGAGTTTGACATCGAATTCATTGGACAAAAGTCCATCAAAGGTCAAGTCATCGCCGATCAACTAGCAGAGGCTCCTCTCGAAGATGATCAGCCTCTGACCGTAGAGCTGCCCGATGATAGGGTCTTCCATGTCTTAGAATCACCAGATTTTGATGAGCCTGAGTCATAGGCCGACATAACCTTATTTTTTGATGGTTCTAAATGTGAGCAAGGGGGTGGTGCGGGAATCATGTTTTTCACACCATAAGGGGCTCCAATGCCTATATCATTTAAACTTTATTTCCCATGCACCAATAACAATGCTGAATACAAAGCCTTGCTCATAGGTCTTCAGACAACCATCACCATGAACATCAAATGCTTGAATATCTTTGGTGATTCGTTGTTAATTGTCAACCAAGTGAAAGGGGTATTCTAATGCAAATGCCCAGTTCTACAGGCCTGCAAAGCCCTTGTGGATAAATTCTTGGCAAAGCTTGAATGGTATGACATCGAGGCACTCCCTCAATCATCGAATTGTTTTGCAAACACTATGGCCTCCTTAGGGTCACTAATCTCGTAAGATATTTCTTATGAGATGACAACCATTCAAGTCAAAATGTTATCGCAATCCACGATGGAGCGTGCAAGCTCTGACATAACGCTAAGAATCCACCTGATCTAGATTGAACCATCTCAGGATAGGTTCTCTCGAATCCATGATAGTCTGAATCACGTCAACTAGGGGTATTTGTTCTCTCTGACCCCTCTTAATAGCAACACAACGCTATTTTTACAAGTTATTTCCCGCTCAGCTTTTGCTAGGGACGAACTTCAAGAGGGATCGACCGTTCATACCATCAAGGTTTCTGATCAACAAGATTGGTACACACCCATAAGAGACTATCTCAAGTTAGGTAGCCTCCCACTTGGATTGTCGCATGCCACAAAAAGATCATTCAAACAAAAAGCGACAAAACATGTCTTGCTAGGAGACATTTTATACCGTCGAAGCTACGAAGGAATCCTCCTCCATTGCTTGGACCAGCAGGAGTCCACTTGGGCGATCACCCAAGTGCATGATGGTACATGCAATGGCCACTTCAATGGTATGGCCATCACAAAGCGCATTCTTTGCATGGGCTATTATTGGCCATCTTTAGAGCGAGATTGTTGCGCATATGTGTGGAAGTGCGTGAAGTGTCAACACCATGCTAAATTGACACACATACCTTCTTAGGCCTTGCAGTTGATCCAATTGGATTGGTCATTTTTGTAGTGGGGATTAGATATCATCGAAAATATCTCCCCTGTGTCGTCAGGTCATCACACGTTTATCATAACGACCACAAAGTACTTCACTAAGTGGGTGGAAGCAATTCTACTTACCTCTACGACTAGACCTCGCATTGCAGAGTTCATTTTACATAACATCATATGTCATTTTGGAATTCCATCCAAGATCATCTCTGATAATGGGACGTCCTTTAAAAAAAAAGATGTGTGTGCTTTGACAACAAAGTACAAAATTCAGCACAGTTTTTCGACACCCTATTATCCATAGGCAAATGGGCAAGCAGAGGTGTCAAACAAAATTCTAGTTGCCATCCTTAAAAATATGGTCACAAATAGTCATAAGGATTGGCACATCCAAATACCACTTGCCCTATGGGATTATCGCACTAGCATTCGGACACCCACTAGGGCAACTCCATTTTTGCTAGTGTATGGATTCGAGGTAGTCATGCCTCTTGAGTTGGAAATACCCTCCTTGCGCATATCAATGCAAGAGTTCATCGATGATGACATTGCACAACAGGCCCGGTTAGACCAACTTACGTTACTCGACGAACGATGCATCAATGCTCTCGAGCATTTACATATCTATCAAGAGTGACTTAAGAAAGCATACAACATGAAAGTTCACCTGAGGGACTTTCAGGTCGGTGACCTGGTCTTAAAAGAGAACCAACAAAATTCTAACTTGTTGCACCATTTAAGGGACAAATTCGCAACAAATTGGTTAGGTCCTTATGTAATCGATAGTAAAATAGGACCTAGAACATACCGGCTCACCTCTTTTGAAGGAATCAAGGAACTAGAACCCTTGAACATCAGTCATTTGAGGCCATTCAACATTTAGAGAGCCATGGCCCACTCCAAAAGCTCCAAGGGTTCTCACCACCGCTTGGTCACCCAAACGCCCCAAAGGTATCTATAATCCCTTTGGTCAAACCAAAAGCTCCAAGGGTTCCCACAATCGCTTGGTCAACCAAAAATGCCCCAAAGGTATCTATAATCCCTTTGGTCAAACCAAAATATCCAAGGATTCCCGTAATCACTTGGTCAACCTAAAATGCCCCAAAGGTATCTATAATACCTTTGGTCAAACCAAAAGCCCCAAGGATTCCCGCAATCACTTGGTCAACCCAAAACGCCCCAAAGGTATCCTTAATCTCTTTGGTCAAACCAAAAGCTCCAAGGGTTCCCACAATTTCTTGGTCAACCAAAAACACCCCAAAGGTATCTATAATCCCTTTGGTCAAACCAAAAGCTCAAAGGATTCCCGAAATAACTTGGTCAACCAAACGTCCCAAAGGTATATATAATCCCTCTGGTCAAACCAAAATCTCCAAGGGTTCCTACAATTTCTTGGTCAGCCAAATGCCCCAAGGGTATTTATAATCCCTTTGGTCAAACCAAAAGCTCCAAGGGTTCCCACAATCGCTTGGTCAACCTAAAACGCCCCAAAGGTATCAATAATCCCTTTGGTCAAACCAAAAGATTCAAGGATTCTCGCCACCGCTTGGTCACTCAAATTGCCCCAAAGGTATCTATAATCCCTTTGGTCAAAACCTCCAAGGATCCGTAAGAATCACTTGGTCCACACCCATTCGGGTTAAACCGTCCATAACGAATATTCAAAAACAATAGATAATCAAAAATAACAAAAAAATTGCATCTCACTTTCATGCATAATATTAAAAATCAAAACACAAAAAACCTGCATTAGGTATCGCATACATACATTGCATATTTTTTGGTCATACATATCAAACATACCATAGACTGTAATTACTCGACAATTCTGTCATTTTCCACATTCAGTACATTTTGTAAATGATCCAACAAAAATAATGCCATTCGTATTTTCACCACATCATAGTCAGTTGTCTTCTAATGTCTTTAGGGTTTTCGTCATTCAACTGTCTTTAGATTTCTAGTCAAATGCTGTACAAAGTCAGATCAATTTTTACAAGGTAGAGTTTTACTTGGATCACGCCTTGTTACATAGCATCCCAACACAAGCTTAAAACACATAAAAATTCCCAAGTTGTGTGAACAAAAGACGAAACCTACAAAGTGGTCTAGGGTACCTTGAGCAAAAATTTTATCCTGCTCATCCCCTTGTGCGAATGGTTCAATAATGTTGAGAATTGAAAAAAGGACAAGCTCTTCCCCATCTAATTCCCCAAAATAAATAGTGGTTTTCACCACTATCAAAAATCCCAAACACCCTTGATCCCTAAATTCGTAAGGATTCATACTACACATCCCTGAGAAGGATGGGTAGTCATCCCCAAGGCCTAAAGGATCAATACCATTCCAAAGCAAAATCCCAAAAGTTCACCATCAAAATTCCCAAACACCTTTGATCCCCAAAGTCGTAAGGATTCGTACTACACGTCCCTGAGAAGGATGGGTAGTCATCCCCAAGGCCTAAAGGATCAATACCATTCCAAAGCAAAATCCCAAAAGTTCACCATCAGAATTCCCAAACACCTTTGATCCCCAACATCGTAAGGATTCGTACTACATGCCCCTGAGAAGGATGGGTAGTCATCCCCAAGGCCTAAAGGATCAATGCCATTCACAAGCCAAAAATCCCACAAGCTCAACTTTGAAATCAAAATTCAAAATCTCAATCCTCAAAAAGCAACAATAAAAAATAACTGTGGTTATCACCACTACTCAAACCCCTTGCTCAAGAAAAAAAAAAACTCAAAATAAATAGTGATTTTCATCACTATATGTGAGAGCAAGTATCCCAACAAATTGAATTACCGAAAGACATCTAAGCTTGACTCCCTAGAATTCTTAGCATTTGAAAGACCATTTAGGTGATCCTCATTACGGGTTTGGTGGATAGCCTACCTGGCAATGGCGGTATCCTAAACGCATGACGATATGTCTATCACATTAGCTTTGCATGTGTGTAGACCAATGTTTGCATGTGGATGAGCTAGCTTATGGTATCTTAGATTGTACCATAGATTAATCCTACTACATACAACAAAGGAGTTAGTGGAGCTAATTAGGTGATCCTCAGTACAGGTTTGGTGGACAGCCTACCTGGCACTGATGGTATCCTTACAAATACCACATAAACGAACTCAATCGCACACATAGGGATGTGAAATAACTTGGTCAAACTCAAGTCTGACTCGTACCTTGTTCTAAAGTCTTGTAAGATAATGTACAGTCTTGACTAGTTAGTTAAAGCATATGAGTCTCAGAAAAACCTTAACTACATTCTAAAACAATTGTTGTATATTTCATTACTTACATCACCATCAAAAAATACAAAACAATTATTACAAATGCAAAAGTTATTCCATAAAGCAATCACATAGTACAGAAAGCCAGTAAATCCTGTATAGTCTATGGTGCCACCACTTGTACACCAAACGAATCATTCCATCCATTCCATATGCATACATCTATATCATATAGTTAAAATCATCCGCAGTCACAATAGCATATGCATACATCAACATAAATAAATGTGCATAAAGAACAATAAACCATGACAAGTATATAATCAAACCAAAAAGAGTCATGTATATATATCAAGTCAAAATGCCCTCAAGCTATAATAAGAAGGTCCTTCGACCTCACAAAAACCAAAAACTCAAAATCCCCAAAGCCTAGGGAGTCGACCACCATGATCATGCAGGATCGATGCGACTGGAACTACCCCCAGTAGTATGGCTCCTATGGGACCTCTTAGGGTAGCTCCTACCAGCCCTCGCACCCTGCTCACCAATATCCTCACCTAGACTGATCACGAGATGATGTAGATTGATCAGTCTCACTGCCCCTCGTACAGTGCGATAAACCACCTCCATCAAGCACAGGTAACTATCCATCGAGGCAGACAACCTCTGTCTCTAACTCTACCCAGTATCGACCCCACTCTATATCTCGTTGGTGATACACAACCAATGCACTATCCCGTTGTGCCAACTGAGTTCGTAGGAGATCCCTCTCCTACGTTACCTCCATCAATGCATCTCTATGCTCCTCCCGTATTTGTAGGAGACCCTCCAATCGTGCTATCTCAGCACAAAGCCCAGCCTCCACATCCCCTAAGACAACCTGAGGCATGGGCACCTTCGGGATGGCCTACTACTCTGGCACCCACTGCTCTGGGACATCCTGTACAATCGACTGCTTTGAAACACCTAAATTGTCTCCATCGTCGGTGAAGTCATCGACTCCCACCATGTCAACATTATCAAGCGAAGCCCCCCAACCCTCCATTGGTGCCTCTGCACCCCCACCTCTTGCTGCTGTAGTATCCATGCCTCCTAGAGACCCATCACTCCGTCATCACTGCATAATCCACCATCGGTCATACTATGCAGTCACCCCAACATTGTCCACGT
This sequence comes from Wollemia nobilis, assembly GCA_028583015.1. Taxonomy (NCBI): domain Eukaryota; kingdom Viridiplantae; phylum Streptophyta; class Pinopsida; order Araucariales; family Araucariaceae; genus Wollemia; species Wollemia nobilis. Next base: position 5,880 of record JAQPPZ010005031.1, read on the forward strand.
CGGGTACATCATTAACTGGATCAGACCCCTCACCCAATTGCTCAACGGTAGGCCATACTAGAGTCCTCTCATCATCACGATGCCGATAGATCAAGGAATCACTAGGCAATCCCTGGCGCACCCCAAACTGTTGTGTCACCCAGACATATGGGAAGTGCTCTTGCTCTATCCCGTGCCGCCCAATCAACCATCTACCCCTATGCACATGTCGAAGCCACTCTCCAGCCTCAGGCTAGGTTGGACAATCTCGATACAGCTGCCAAAACACCTGCCTGGCGCTAGACGAGAGAAGGCATCATTATAGTGACCTACGTCACCTGCCCATCGCTGACTCTGTCCATGCTCCTCTGACCTCTGCCATAAATTGGCATATCTAATTTTTTGATCCACCATCTCACCTCAGGTGGTCCAAGGCAAACCCTACGGTCGCTCCACAGCTATGTGCTACCACCCCCAACACTGCAAGAGATAGTTGCACCCGATCCCCTTTTGCTTTCAGCAGCGAACCTCGTACAACTCATCGTACAACTATGCCAATAACATCTGACCCCATCTCATAATAAGTGGAGCTGATGTAGGAAACTCCACCAAAGTGAAAACCAACTCAAACAGGTTCCAAGGGAACCTCGCACCTGAGGAGTCAAGAAGTAGCATATTGGAGATGAGGGTCATGATCAAAGCATGCCTCACCCCTAATACGCCCTTCTCCAGCAACCATCGCACCAGAATACCGTCTATTTGGCAGTCAGCATCTACCTTCTTGACAACCGTCTCCACCCTTCCTCTCCACCATCGGACCAAAACACCATGTCAATGCCGCTGTCCGCTGGTCACGGTGGGTCGTCCGGATAGGCAGTCCATCTATCAGAATCCGTAGAATCCGATACACATCCTCTAGAGTAACAGTTATCTCCCCTATTAATATATGAAAAGTGTTGGTGCGGGGATCCCACATATTGATCAGGGCAGTCAAATATGCCCGATCCCCCACCACAGGCTCCAGACGCGTCACATGCTTGAGCCCAAGGGCATCAAGCCACTCCCAATCCACAACTGTTAGGGCATCTTGGGCATCAGATAAAATAGTCGGCTGGCGGTACCGACTCTTCACAACCTGAAACAACAAAATAAAACAAAAAAAGATATTAAGTACATACTTAATATAAACAAAAACATTAAAATAAAATTGTACAACAACGACAACATACATGAAAATAACTGTACAATCAACAAAAAACAACAAAAATCATATTAGGGTTTCAACCTTAATGTGAACATAAAAAAATAAAATAAAAAAATACTAGGGTTTCAACCTTAATATGGCATACACAAAAATGAAATAAAACATATTAGGGTTTCAACATTAAAATGAACAAAAACAACAAAATAAAAAACAAAAATGTTTTGGGTTTTAAACCTAAATACGAACACAAACAAAGTACATATAACAGTTGTGTACTAGGGTTTTGACCTTAATATATGAAAATTAACAACAAAAAAACAAAGCAAATAAAGTTCCTATATTAGGTTTTCAACTTGATATACAAATAAAATCAAACCAACACGCACAAAAAAAATTAGGTTTGTAAAACCTTAAAAACAAAATCAAGCGAACAAATATTTTATATGTGAGTTTTAAAATTCATATAAAGCACGCACGAATAAAGAGAAGGAACATCATACTGGTCTTTCCTCGACTCCTCCACTCGAAGATCCGGTTCTCACACTCATGATGACCGCAAATTTTAGCAGTGCTCCACTACACACACTCACACTCCTCCTGACTGCTCCCAATTGCCAAGAAAAAAATATTGCAAATGAGCCCAAAACCTAGTTTTGGTCCTTATATAGGCTGTTAGGCCTGTAATCATTCTACCATGGGATGAGCGCTCTAGTTAGCGCTCATCCCACCCTGGGATGATTACAAAATTGGTATTCGTCCCACCCTGGGACGATTACGAAGCAAGAAATAAAGCAACAAAAATTGCATCCAAAAAGTGCACCAAAAATAACAATAAATCTGCCGAACAAAGGTGCCTTTGCACCTGACATTCATGGCATGAAAAACCATTTTCGGGGTCACAAATACTCACTATCCTACTCCCTAAGAAGACTAGCATAGCCGGACTGCTCCACGAGAAGGAGGATTTTCAATAATTTCTACCCCAATAGGCGTCAAGAGAAAAGGGTCAAAACCCACCAAAAACAGGTTCGATGGTTGGAAAACAACAATAAGCGTTCAACGAAAACAATTGAAGGTACTGTTACAAACGTCATCTTGGGTCAAGCGACTTGTCAATTTTCTCATTTTTGGTCATTCCCTTATTGATTCCTCGCTTGAGGGGGTAGTCACACTTAGTCACCAATCAACAAATACACACCCAATCAAGGAAATGACATGCATTCAAAGAATCATTGACAAAGACAATCACGCTCCTGCTTGGGGCAGCAAATAAACAATAATCATAGGCTAAACAAAAACTTGGCATTCTGGAAACATGAAGAAAAGGTTCCTCAGACAAAAGGTTGTGCCCTTTGCCTATTCATGACTGAACAATGTCCAAAATCAAGTACACCTCACTGAAAAAGGTTACACTTGAGTTAAGCTCCTTAGCTCATCAGAAGCAAGGATTCAAGAATGCATGCCCTTTCCATACTTGGGGAATCAAAATTTGGTTAGGTTACTGAGAAAACCTAATCATTAAGTGCTTTGGTTATCTATTTTTTCTCAGCACTGCACCACACACATCGCATCCCAAAAAGGGGCATCTGTAGACACCAAAACAACACCAATCCGATTACGTGACTACAAGCATTGACCGAATTGGCATACATACCCCCTAGGGCAGCCTATAGAGGTTAAACAGTGGTCCTAACCACTCCCAAATCAGTTTTGGAAGGTCAGAGGTCAGTTTTGCACCTTTTAAGCACTTTGCTCCCTATTCGTCCCACCTTGGGACGATTAGAATCCTATTCGCCCCACCCCGGGATGATTAGTAGCAATCGCTCCAAGGTGGGACGATTAGTAGGTTTGACTGGAAAAAATTCAAACCTTGAAAAATGGCAGCCCAAATCCGCCACCTAACTCTGCCTTCAAGGCATGGGAGTGCGAGGGAACGTTTCAAATCATGGAGGCCTCAATCAAGGAGCCCCTAATCAAGGAGGAATATTCTCTCCCACACAAAAGGCATAATGATCCAAGTGGCGCCCTCGCATGTGCATGCAAAGGAGACCCTTAGGTCTATAAAAATGTGAGCCTCCTCACCCCAAAAAAAAGAACAGATCTGGAGCATTTGGAGCAACAAAGTGCTGCCAAACTATACCCCCATTCCTCTTTGTGCTTCCTACATCCCTAATCTCTCTCTTCTGGAAGATAGGTTATTGGGTGAACACTAGGAACGCAATCCAGATCCAAAAACCCAAACAATAAGCCATAATCCCACCCCAAGCTCATCGACACAACCCCCTAGGAAGTTTTGGACCCATCCCACTTGGATTGGTGTCAAAACTAGGCCCCAAACGGTGGGTGCCCCCCAAACTACTGCAGTCCTAATCGCCCCACCCCAGAGCGATTAGAAATATGTGCATGGTTTTGTTACTATTCTTTTTGCATTCTGTTATATCTAATGTACTTATGATGCTGTCCAATTTTTATTGCTTTCTGACATGATTTGACCTGGTTTTTGTCATTTTATGCGTCTACTAACCTACAGGGAGCGCCTTCAGATAAATGACAACCTAGGCAGAATTTTCCAAATATGACCTTCTGGGTCATCTCAAAATGTTGTTTTTAGTCTAACCACAAGTTTGTAGGAGTTTTGGAGGCCTTTGGGCAGGAAATTTTGCAAGGTCACTTTTGCAGGTTTTACGACAGTCCCCAGCATCCCACCCCAGAGCGATTAGAAATTTGTGCATGATTTCCTTATTGTTGTTTTTTAAATATTTCCTATATGATATCATAATGCCTCTGTTAAATTTTGAACTCATTCTGACATGATTTGACTGTCATTTTATTATTTTATGTATTAACTAGCTCGTAGGGCGCCCCTATCACATACAGGAGAATCTGGGTAGGATATACAAATTATGATCATCTGGGTAGTCTTAGAATTACATATAATTCCTAAAACATGAGTTTCAGGTGATTTGGATAAGCATAGGTGGGACATTGGAGTGCTCACTTTGGAGAGGCCCCCGACGGGCAAACGAGCATAACGGGGCCGTCCGACGCCGCTTCGATGCAAAATCATGTGATACCAATTCTAGAAGTTGTACTTTACATTTATATATCATTATGTAATCGATTTATCAATCTTATCATTGATATTCCATAAGTGCCCGCTGGAGGCCTTGGGGATTACATGTTTTTCTAGATACGCATATGCTATTAATGATTTGTTGTCTTTCTGTGTGTAGGATCTCACCGCAAAGAATACTAGAGGGGCATAAAAGAACGATGAACACATGGACACAAGCAACGACAACTTTTAGCCCACCCACTTCGAATGTGGGCACGCGGAAGATGCTGGAAGCGTACCGTCCGATATTGGAAGCATAGCTTCTTTCGGGCATCCATTAATGTAACAAATTGTATCAAATATTCTGAGCCCTAGAAGGGGGATGTATTATAATAATATTAAAAATAATATCAATAAAGGAGGCCTCACTTTTTTTGCTCACATCTCGTTTCTGCGTCATTTTCTTCATGCATTGCTCATCGCATTCGTAGGACTTAGCATATATATTCATTTTTGTTTGCATCATATCAGTACACCATTTTTTTGCATTCTTTCACATTGATAGGATCGGTTTGAACCCCATAAATTGACATATCAACCCTCTCATCTCCATGGATTCTATTCCATGTTGCATGTCCTATATATCGACCTTCACTATTGGGGAACCATCCACTCCACCAAGGTTAACCTTCAATCAATTCTAAAAAAATATTGACATCTAATGCCATTGTGACTACTATAGCCTACACACTAAAAGAATAGTTTTATAGCTCAATTCTAAAGAAACTCAAGTTTAAAACTAACAAGGCTACAACAACAAGTAGGTATAACAACAAAATAACCTTACTCAGATGTTTGTAATCTTTCATTTTACCAATCATCATAGTCATCAAATATTTTTCCAACCGATCTTTAGTCCTATGCAATAGATTAATTTTTTATTGATAGACATGCTAGTACAATCAATCATCACCTTGTCATGCTTCTCTACAACTGATCGATAAATATGTTGATTGAAAATACTCTATAAATGATCAATAAATCTATCGATTGATAATATTCTACAATTGATCAACAAATTTATCGATTGAAGTCCTTTGCAACCGATCGAAAAAATAAAGTCCTCTACAACCGATCAGCAAATGAAGTCCTCTACAACCGATCGGTAAATAAAATTCTTTGCAACTGATCAAAAAATTAATTCCTCTGTAACTAATCAATAAAATGAAGTCCTTTGCAATCAATCAACAAATGAAGTCCTTTACAATTGATCGATAAATGAAGTCCTCTACAATCGATCGACAAATGAAATCCTTTGCAATTGATCGGCAAATGAATTCCTATACAACTGATGAGAACATGAAGTCCACTACAAATCTATCAATTGAAGTCCTCTACAACCGATAAATAAATCTTCTAATTGACAATGCTTTGAAACCAATTGATTTTTTATCAATAAATAGGCTTTTGCAATCGATCTTCATAGTGTCACACTTCTTTGCAACCGATTGGTAAATATTTCTATTGAAAGTCCTCTACAACTGATCAATTTTTTGTTGATAGACAATCCTCTATAAATGATAGTGTTTGGTTTTTTTGACTACTTTAGGTCATGTTTGTTTGCTATAGGGTTTTTGTTGCTTCAAGTCTATTTTTGAGGAGTTAAAATATTTTAGATGTATGTTTATCATTGTTATGTTAGGTATATACATGTATAAGAGGCGAATTAGGTGGGATAAATATATATTTTTTTATTTCAAGGTGAAAAAGGTCTACAATTTAGGTGGGAGTGTTGTTGATTTAAAATAAAAACGACGAAATTATTTTCAACATGGGGTGAGCCAACCCCAAAAAAATTTTGGACCTAAAAATTTCTAGCGAATAGGCCCTCGTTAAATGATAAGGATTAGGATTGCATTTAATACTCACATGGATTGTGCATATTAAATGCCACTTTTGTAAAGGCAGACATACCTATAAATATGTTTTTGATTAATGTAAATGATAGTTTTCATTTGTGCTAATTCCTTGTGTCTATTTTAGAGTGTTTCCCACATCAGTGGTATCAGAGCCGAGCGTTGGTTAGGTGAGTATCCTCTTCCTCTAGGTCAGTCTCATTCAAAATACGAATGAGAAAACCACTAGAAAATCTTAGCATTGGGTGAACATTATTTCTTTTTTCGTAGACACCTTCGTGCGCTTTTGATATTGAAAACTCTCAGCTAGCTGGGTCCCTCTGACTTTGACCTTCAGTTCTAGATCCAAGCATTTATATTTATGTTTGGATATTTTCTGGTCTTGACCTTCAGCTCGTGACCATCATTCACAATGTCAACCGCTTTGCTTACCGATTATGCCGCACAAATTCAACAACTTCGTACAAAAATGGCTCTACTTCAACAAATCCATGTAGACATGGTTTCCAATTTTTAGCAGTATATAGTGGATGCCCTCGCTATTGTTACTCAAGAAGCTGCTACAGATGATCTCATTTCGACCAAAGATCTCAATGAAGTTGATCAAGATTTCACTCCTGATTCTAAAATTGATGAATGTACAACACCTGGATTTGAACCAAGATCTGTGGGTGAAAGACCCACCATCTTGTCATTAGATGATGTTGCTAACAGTAGTGATATTTCTTCTATTGTAGATCCGAGCTCCTTGGAAGCTCTAGTAGTAGATTAGGCCCTCGCTGTCATCGTGCCTACTACGATTCGTGGTCTACCAGTGCATCCTCATCCTCTTCGTTGTCCATTTCTTGATCGACAGTTCATATCTCAGACATTGATTACCAGTTTTTGGCCACCCACAAAACCATTTCTAGTGCTTTCACATCGTGATCCAACATCTTTGCAACCTTGGAGTTTTGATTTGCCATTTTTGGTCATTGATTAGTTGTATACAACCGTTGTGCCATCTTCCCAATTCTCAATCCTCAGCTATTGATCTGAGCATTCATCTTGGATTTATCATTTATTTATGTAAAATCCATTTGTGACCATCATTCATAAAGTCGACCATTTCGCTTGATAACTTTGTCATTAATTTTCAACAACATTGTACAAAAATGGCTGCACTTCAACAATTTCAAGCAGCAATGGCTACCAATATTCAGCAGCTTACAGCTGAAATCCTTGCTACTATATTCGAAGAACCTACTATTGAAGATCTCATTCCTACCAAATATTTCATTGAAGAAGATCAGGATTCTACCCCTGATCTAGAAAAAGATGAATTTACAGCCACACCTGGATTTGAACCAGGGTTTTTGGGTGAAATACCTAGTGTATTTCCATTAGACCATGTGGCTTTTGTTATTTCTGAAGCAGATTCGAGCCCTGTTGAAGCTCATAATGTAGATCTAAGATCGTTGGAAGCTCCCGATGTAGATCTAGCCCTTCCAGATATTGCAGTTGAAGAACTAGTTGCCATATATACTACTGTCATCATGCTTGCTGCACTACATGATCTGCTCGTTCCTCCTGGCGATGTTGTTCCAAACATTGATGTGTTGTCACCACTGTCTGATGTAGTTCCATCTAATCTCAATAGCCCTAGATGTCTTCTATTTGCCGATTCAACATTTTTCAATGGTGATCTCCCGATTTAAGGTGATGAGATACGATAATATTTTCCACTAGCTTCCACCTCGAAACCATGACGACGACCATTTGATCCCGGTGGGTGTTGCACATACTTCTGGACACATTTGTTTAAATTAAATTAAATTAAAATTTTAATTTAATTTAATTTTTCTATCATTAACCTGCATTCATTAATGCATTTGCCACTTGCATGTGTTTTTAGTCGTTGTCATTCCCTTGGAGAAATTTTAAAATTAAATTAAATTTTATTTAATTTAATTTAAAATTAAAATATTTAATATCGCAGGTATTTTTAAATACCATAATTATGTGTTCAATTAAATATTCTCCATTGACCATTGTCCCGGTCTACTTGACCGTTGTCCCGGTCCACCCATAATTTAATGCCAGCAATTAACCACACATTAATTAAATTAAATTATTTTTTTAATTTAATTTAATATTTTCCCACCTCATGTGTCGTCCAGGCCCACTTGACCGTTGTCTCGGTCACCAATAATTTAATGCCATTAATTCAATCGCATTTATTAATGCACCATATTTTATTCAATCGCATTTATTAATGCGCCATATTTCATAAATGCCATTTTCTCGCATTTATTTATGTGCCATAATTGCATCATCAATGCCTTTCATTAATGCTTGAGGTCTAGCATTCAAAACCAAAGATTTCATGCCAAAAAAATTCAAATTTTCTGCTTGGCATATTTTGTGCATGTGGTTCGAGGTCTTTTGATGCATCTTCTTTGACACTTTCGTTGCTGCTATCTTCTACCAAATTCAAGGACCCATTTTCAGTTGTCCATTGGCATAGCAGTGTTTACAGTCGTTGGAGAGCATTTGTTGAGCCTGATCCAGATCTAGTGTCAGATTTTGATTTTCTAAAGACATGTAAAACTTTGTTATTTTTAGTCTTCATCATGTTGTAACAAGAGTGAATTTTAGGTTGTACTCGACACTCTTCAGCTACCCATATTTCTCTTCCACAACTGTACACATTGGGATCTAATGCCTCCTTAGTGGGGAGGAATGATAGGAATTAGGATTGCATTTAATCCTCACATGGATCGTGCGTATTAAATGCCACTTTTGTAAAGGCAGACATGCCTATAAATATGTTTTTGATTAATGTAAATGACAGTTTTCATTTGTGCTAATTCCTTGTGTCTATTTTAGAGTGTTTTCCATATCATAAAAGGTCCCCATATTTATCAATTTCTACTATAAAAAATCCTAATATTCATGAATTAACGATGATTTACCACTATGCATAATATTGACATGTTCTTGTAATGAACCTGCTGCTTCCATGTTTTCTTTCCAAATTGTAGTGTGATATTTTTGGGATAGGTTTGTTAAAGTTTATTAGGACACATCCAGACATATATAATTTATTCAAAACTATATGTACGATCAACAATCATTATGAATATTCCTAAAAAATTCTCAATTGCCATAAATACTTTCAAATTCTAAATTTCTACGGGTAAGCCAAAAAGTCTCACCCAAATTGATCTTGTAGATAACATCTCTTCCTCTACTTTGAATTTAGTATGCCAGGGTTTCATAAAGATACTCTCTTTTCCAAAAATTCATGTTCCCCCTTGTAGTATTTGTTCCCTATCTTCTTCATTAGCAAAATAACAAAGAAATAAGTATTGAGGTAAGAAGGGATTTGGATCTCATATTTTGTTTACCATTGTCTAGCAAACCATAATTTAAATGATGATAGGATTGGTTTGAACCCCATAAATAGATATATCAATCCTCTCATCTCCATGGATTCTATTCCATTTTGGATGTCCTCCATATCCACCTTCACTATTGAGGAACCACTCCCCATGTTTAAACGCCAAGTCTCAAATTTCTTAGGATCTATCTTAGGCATCCTCAAAGGTCTTTATGGTGCCTTTGAATTATTGATTATATTTAGTTGGGGATATTCCCCACGAGCGAATACCTAAAATCTATTTTTAAGGGTATCTCCCCTGACTCCTTTCCCATATTGGGTATTGGTACAATCAACCCCTTTTGGTGGTATACCTTTAGATTAGTTTTGCTCAAGTTATAGACCATAACAATTCTTCCTACTTCAGTTCTCTTACCTTGTTTACTCCATGTATTTTTCTCTTGGTTCTCTTCAACCCTTGACCTTGTTTTCATGATAGATTGTGATATCTGTCTCTTTTTATACTATAAATTAAAATTATTTGTTATTTTTTATTGCTCTATGTAGTTTGTAAAAAGTGATTGTCTACTGCATTTTGAGTCCACCACATTCATCCAATGGTATATTTTTTGTACTATAATCATCAAAGTTAAAATATTCTTGTTGGATGTTCGAGGTGTAGACCAATTGGTTCGACCAAACCCCATAAAGGGGGTGGAGGTCCAAGGTTCAAATATCGGACCTCGTCGGACTGAACACTTATCACTTTCCTAGTGCTTTCAGTGGCATAAAAGATTTAAAATGATTGTGGCATGGTGGTTATAGGGGTGGACTACATGAAGATCTGTGTGGTAGCTTTCAGGGTAGACAACACAGAATACTATGGTAGCCATAAAAGCCAGACAACCTACCTAGATTCGTGGTAGCTACCGATTCCACCATGTAAATTCAAAAAAAAAAATCTTGTTGGCCACGAAGGCCAACATGCCCTTCCTCTGTATTTGACCTATGATTTTGTCTTAAACCCTTCAAAACTCTCATCTCAGTTCCTCCTTCCACTCTTATTAAATAATTTAAAAATTATATGAAGATATATTTTTATAAATTCATTAAAAAATAAATAAAGATTATAATTTATTTTAATATTTCTCTTATCTTATTTGGAATCAAAAGAGCACCGAAATGCAAAAATTATAAAAATTTCCATGCAAAATATTTTGATTTTAGAACACCTACTCATTTGGCCATTCAATGAATAAAGATGAGAAGAATTAGTTGAAGAGTGTTGCTTAATTTTTTTTGTTCGATAATGAAAGTAATGTTGAATAGATGTGGTAATTATCCATTTGTTTTTAAAATTTAAACTATTATGAGAGAAAGTATTTTGGGAGAGAAACCTATTTTGATATTGTATCATTTTAAGATGAATTATGCTTGGGATAAGCTATAAAGGCCCTCACAATGTTTTATTGATAGACAAACATAGAGAATGGATGCTTGCAAGCACGATTTAAAGTGTTGCGATATTCGTTGGAGCTTTTGCTCATGTAAAGAATAAATTCAAATTTGGGAATAGAGGGATAGAATTTGGACAAAGACATGATAGGGCTTTTAGGAGAATATTAGAATTTGCTCTGCTAAACTTTTTAGGGCTTGTCAAATTCACTAGGTACTAACTTAGTATTTCCTCTTTGAACAATTTAGTTTGTATTGTCCAAAAGAAGAAAATAAAATTATTTACCTTTTTTATGAAAACAAATGGTTGTATTTCTCTTTCTTGTTGGTAAATTTTATTTTTATTAACTCTATATGTTGTTGAAAATTGTATGAATTTTTTGATGAAAATTAGAGAAGTGAGTTTAGACCAAAAATAAAATTAGGGAGGGTATTCCTTATGTAGGTTTATGTGAACTAAATGTGTCAAACTCTTATATTGTTTGCTAAAACTAGGATTTCAAACTTTGGATAAAATCTAAAATGGGTATTTCAATTTCTAAACCAAAGTCACATTTTTTAGTGTAGTTTAAAATTTCAAACAATTTTTAATTTTAAACTAAAATCTCATTTTGGAACTAGGGTTGGGGTTGTATTTTATGGTATTTTTGAACTCAAACATTTGTCTAAAACCCTAGAATGCTTATGGTTAAATAATATCTCTAGATCATGTGTGCACCTTTCTATACTTTGTATGTACATTTTTAAGTAGAGTAAGGGTTTTTATAACTTTTTGAAGCGTAATATGTCTTAGAGTAATGCAACAATAGAATATGTGTATTTTTATAGAATAATTTTTCTAAAGATAGTTTAAGTTTCACAAAATGGATGGACAACCAACACGACCATTCAACATCATTTTCATTATCAAACAAGAACTTTCAGGTAACAATATTCTTTACCAATTTTCCTTCACCTTTGTTCATTGCATAGCCAAACAAGGAAGTGTTCTAAAATTAAATTATTTTGTATGAGAGTGTTTTTAGGTTTTGGTATCCACATGCCAAATTTCCTTTCAAATAAAAAAGAGAAATATTAAAATAAAATATAACATTTTTTATTTTTATTTTTATTTTACATGTAATTTTACTTTTATAAACTTTGAATGTTGTTGAAACTTGTATTAATTGTTTGTTCGAAATTGGAGAAGTGGATTTAGACTAAAAATAGAACTAGAAAGGTATTTTTTCTTCTAGATTTATGTGAATTCGATTTTGTTAAACTCTTATGTTGCATTTTAAAACCAAGGTTTAAAATTTTGATTTAAAATTTAAAATATGTATTCAATATTTCAAACACATTTGGTTCTCCTGTTTCCCTTCCATAAAGTATGCAATATCCCAAGATTGACCCTGTTAGTGGGTTTACTTCATGGTTGTCTTCTCCAAGCATATCAAGTCGCTGAGTAGGTCTAGGATGTGCCATTGGATGTTATCAAATAATATCAATATGCGTCAAGCCTCGATATGCTTAATTTTTAGTATTTTGGCACTCCCAATCCTATCTCAGCCCTATCATGTACAAATTTTGCCTTGTACCATGTTTGTTTTTTCTAGTGTTGGTTCACTATGGGGAATTATTATGTGGTCTACCAATTACACCAACTTAGCTTCTGGAAAGGGCATCTATTGTGACAAAATTTCTATATTACATCCCTCATCTGTGTCAGTCCATTATCATCTAGTTTTGTTTTTTGTTGTGTATCCTAGGGAGTAAGAAGCTTTTGTAGTCTTCCTTTCTCCTCAGTATTTCCAATATGGCTCTGCTTAAGCCATCTACTCTTCAGCTTGATCCCATGTCTCACATCTTTTTGGAAGCTCATGGTCTCATTTTTTTTCTAAGCAAGTTCAAAGGGATTGAGCAAGATATCACTGAAGCCTTTGTCAATTTGTAGAATAATGGTTATGTTGTACGTAACCTCCATTTCAACATTACTGTTAAGTTGATGGTTGAGGTGATAGTCTTGGGTGTAGTTCAATCTTTATGAGTATCATCATAATACAATTTCTTACATGATGATACTACTATATGATTAATTGAAATACCATAATAACACATTTATAATCTAATATAGGTAGACCCATTTAAATCTGTATAAATAATTTAAAATATATATACTATTAAGGATGATTAATGATTTGTCATCATCAATGTTCTATAGTTACTCTATTGGAGATCAATCCAAAATTAAATACTTATTACTTAACTTTTAAATTGTCATCTTTGTTTCAATTCGATGTAGTTAGTTCCAACTAATTTTTGATAACTTAAAGTAAAATAATTGTGTCTTCATTATTTTTATTGAATTTGCCTTGCTTTTCACTAAATTATTATGAAAATAAAATAAAATACATGAGTAGCAACCAAATTCATGCCTCACAAAGATAAACACACATGACTAACAATAATAAAGATGTTATAGAAGCAACCATCACTTTTTATATTATATGTCCATTTTAAAATTGACATTTAGTAATCATTATATAAATTTAAATTGATTTAAATGATAACCTTTAAATTTATGCATGCCTATGGGGTTGAATTTTAATTAGTGAAAGTGCTTGGATCACAAAGAATCTATTAGGGTTTAAATTTTCATGGGTACCATGATGATGCATTTTGTTATAAAATTATTATGTGGTTCATAGAAATACCATGATAATACAATCAATCATGATGCAACATTTATAATTCTCATTTCAATCCCATATAATTAGTTAATGAAAATATTTGAATTTATGTATAGATAAAATTACCCTCTTAAGTTTAGGTGTTTGTTCTTGTAAATATTTCTAAAAGGAGAAGATAGCTTAAGATTAATTATATAACAAGATCTTATCAAATAGAATGGGTTCAACCAATTAAATTACTCAACTTTAGGAAGGAGAATGAGGTTCAAATCTTGCTAAGAGATACACGCATAATTGTCAAGCTATTGAAATACCAATATTTTGTCTTGATGTAATATAGGTGGGACCCATTTAAGTCTTATATAACCAATGTAAAAATATATGTAACACAATATTGCCCATGGGTTTAGATAAAATAGTAGCAAATGAAAAAAATTACACAATAATCCAAGGTTCCAATTCTATAGGTGAATGTTGATATTTTTTTAAATAGTACAATCTTAAAGAGTTAAAAATAATGGTCCTAATGTGGAGACTCATGGAAATTATAATTTCACTATGTTGTTTGTTGAAATACTATGATAATATGATCATGATGTAAGATCAAAGGGACTCTTTTCGATCCTTGTATTACCCATGGGTTTAGAAAAAATAATGGAAAATGAAGAATTTTACACCATAATCCAAGGTTTTAATTCTATGGGTGAACCTTGATATTTTTTCAAATAGTACAATCTTAAAGAGTTAAAAACGTGGGTCCCAATGTGGAGATTCAACTTCAAATATTATAAAATGATATATGTACATAGTTGAAAATTGTAAAACCACTATGTTATTTATTGAAATACTACTATAATATGATCATGATGTAAGAATCCAAGGTTCCAATTCTATGGGTGAACCTTGATATTTTCAAATAGTACAATATTAAAGAGTTAAAAATATGGGTCCCAATGTAACAATTGTAATACCACTATTTTATTTTTTGAAATACTACGATAATATGATCATGATGTAAGAATCCAAGGTTTCAATTCTATGGGTGAACCTTGATATTTTTTCAAATAGTACAATCTTAAAGAGTTAAAAATATGGGTCCCAATGTGAAGATTCAACTTCAAATATTATGAAACCATATATACATAGTTGGCAGTTGTAATACCACTATGTTATTTGTTGAAATACTACAATAATATGATCATGATGTAAGAATCCAAGGTTCCAATTCTATGGGTGAACCTTGATATTTTTTCAAATAGAATAATCTTAAAGAGTTAAAACTATGGGTCCCAAAACTCAACTTTAAATATTATAATATAATATATACATAATTGACAATTGTAATACCACTATGTTATTTTTTGAAATACTACAATAATATGATCATGATGCAAGATGAATGTGACTCTTTTCATGTTTTATACATCTTAATACTATATATACAACACTAAATAAAAAATAAGTGATAATATAGATATGATAAGTACAATATTTAACAAAGAAAATCTTATATATATATATATATATTTCAAATGTTATAATAAACCTTTAATTTTAATAATTTTTTAGTAGTTTAAGAGATTCTAATAAACATTTGGTTTGTTATTCTTAGTAAAAAAATATAATAAACAGGAGAGCATTTATAGTTCCTTTCGTTGGTGGGAGTTTTGTATATGGTTTTGCAAACAGTTACTTGTAAGGATTTTATTTTACTAACTAAAGGAGTGTTAAGCTCTTATGAAACCTAGCCTTGTGAAGTTTTGTATATGGTTTTGCAAATTATTACTTGTAAAATTTTTATTTTGTTAACTAAAAGAGTCTTTAGTGACCAAACATTTTTAAAGGATAATCAGGAAATTTCAATTATTCTAGAACCTTATATCTTAACTTTTTATCTTTAAATGATAAATAACAATAAATTTTCAAATAAATGTTTATTTTTTATTTTTATTATAATTATTTAAAATACAATTTTAATATTTTTAAAGTATTAATTTAAACAATTACAATTAATTAATTTTAATAATGATTATGAGAAAACTATCCTATTTTACAACATATTTAACAAATTCTAGACACTTAGACCTTCTCGCGTAGTATTTTTGTGGAGACAGAACGTCTTTGCTTGGCCGCGTCTTATTTCCACTTTATTGTTATTATTTTTTAATTATAACACGTCTTATTATTAGAAAAAATTATCGTTATTATTTTTTAATTATAACAAAGAAAAAAAGCGTGAGTGGATCGTGGCATAAAGTCTGTTCTTGCGCAATCCTACAGCCTCTTCGAACAAGAAGAGATCTAAGAAAGTCCAAAATAGAAGAAGAAATCTGAAAGTTTTGAGTACCCATTCTTCTTACTCACCTTTCTCAGTGTCCTTCGTTTCGACTTTCTGAGCGAATCCGCCTCGTAGATAGTCACATAGAGTGTCCCGTGAATGAGCAGCTGTGCCATGTTGAACCTCAGAAAAACTCTATTAACTCTCTGAATCGGATCGAGTAGTGTAGTGAGTTGCCATATTGACGACCTCCAGAGATGGTCGAGGTTCCGGCTTGCTATTTTCCCATTCTGCGTGGGAGTTAACGGATATGAATTCTTCGTTGATTTTCATGACCCGAGGTTGAAACAATTTTTTAATTAACTTCAACAAAACCTTAATTAATGTGTATAAATATTAAATTTTTTCTTATGTTTTTTTTATTTGGTAAAGTAGTTGAACAGCTTCCTCCCAACCATAATTTTTTGTAAAGCCGAGAGCTATGTTTATCACACACATCCACCCCCTCACATACTCACTCAGGCTTACTCCGGCGGGAGTTCAAACCTTGAACCTCCGTAAAAAAAACCAAAACCCTAAGAGTTAGGGGACAAATTCCTTAGTATGTTACTATTTGGAGTGTATGTTTAAATATATATTAACAGGCCTTATATAAATTATTAATATTTTTTTAGATTTTGTTTATATTTCTAATATTTCAAGATATTAGTTTTATTATATTTTTGTTTTTATTTTGTGGGTTTAGTCATTTGTGATATTTGTTTTTGTTTTCCAATTAATATAGCTTTTGTTTTTTTCTTTGTTTTTGTTTCTTGAGTTTTTTTTCTTTCTTTTGCTACCAACATTTGAATCAATCTCTTTATTTCTTTTGCTACCAACATTTGAATCAATCTCTTTACTCGACAAATTCCTTAGTATGTTACTATTTGGAGTGTATGTTTAAATATATATTAACAGGCCTTATATAAATTATTAATATTTTTTTAGATTTTGTTTATATTTCTAATATTTCAAGATATTAGTTTTATTATATTTTTGTTTTTATTTTGTGGGTTTAGTCATTTGTGATATTTGTTTTTGTTTTCCAATTAATATAGCTTTTGTTTTTTTCTTTGTTTTTGTTTCTTGAGTTTTTTTTCTTTCTTTTGCTACCAACATTTGAATCAATCTCTTTATTTCTTTTGCTACCAACATTTGAATCAATCTCTTTACTCGACAAATTCCTTAGTATGTTACTATTTGGAGTGTATGTTTAAATATATATTAACAGGCCTTATATAAATTATTAAAAAAAATTTAGATTTTATTTATATTTCTAATATTTCAAGATATTAGTTTTATTATATTTTTGTTTTTATTTGTGGTTTAGTCATTTGTGATATTTGTTTTTGTTTTCCAATTAATATAGCTTTTATTTTTTTCTTTGTTTTTGTTTCTTGAGTTTTTTTTCTTTCTTTTGCTACCAAAATTTGAATCAATCTCTTTACTCTTCTCACATTGCTCATAGTAAGACTTAGCATCTATAGGTTTTTTTTGCTTTAAAAGATTTCAAGTGCAAAAATTTAACCTTAAAAACCCATTCTTCTTTATGTTGTCCTAGAAACCCTAACAACTACCTTCTTATGTTGTCTTAAAAACCTTAAATTGCTAAGGATTTCCTCCATCCTTATTTCTTTATTATGTTGCTTGTAAAATCCTAAAATGCAAGCAATAACTTCTATACCATTTCACTTTTATTATTAGGAAAGGATTATATACTACTTGAGGAAAATGAAGATGAATTACTTGGAATATAGTTGACCTCTTCTACCAATTTTGTTTTAGGACTTTCTTCCACATATTCCTTTGCACCTTTAATTCCTTCTAAACTTGAACTTACATGTCATACTTTCTCATCCCTTATATCCTTCTTTATTTCTTCTAGTGATTGATCCAAGTAAGCTATGGTGGCCTTTGTCATATGATGTTGGAGATAGGCTTTATTTACCTCCTTTATTAGAGTGGAATATCCTTGATCTAGTCTAGCTTCTATTAGACTATAATTTCCTTGTTTCATCTTGAAGTTTATCTCATGACGATATTATTTTTTTTGTCTTTCTTCATAGTTTTTACTTATCTCTTGCTATGTGTCTAGTCTCATAACAATTGTGACATTAAAATGTGATATTTTCATAATTCACTTCTTGATCCCATTGCCTTGATTTAGATTAAATCCTAATAGATTATGACAAAGGTTTTGAAATATCTATAACAACACATATTCAGGTATATATAGCATGCTTTCAATCCTTAATAGTTAGTTCCTCCTTGATGAATTCCCCTAGGGTATTTTTCAAAATATCCTTATTGATAAGCTAATATGGAAGTCCAAATATCCTAACCCATATAAAAAACTTATTAATAGTTTCTATATAAACAAATAAAATTCACTCCATGGTCTTAAATAAAGGGTATTTCTCCCCCTAAAACATGGTTCACCACCCATTATTCTATGCTTAATTTCCTAACTGAAAAATATGATGAGGAAAAAATCTTTAGGAAGAAAAGTCACAAAGTAATTTGAATTAAATACCCACTTCCACTTGATTTAATTTTGAATATTTAAAACTCGTTACTAATATCTATGAAAGTTTTATATTAACCCTCTACTTTTAATAAATATCAGAGGATGCTCGATCATCTTATCCTTACTTATAGTGTAACATCTACTACTTAGATCAAGCTTACCTTGTATTTGTTCTTCCACTGATATTCAACTTATGCATCCATTGATATGGCCAGCAAAAGAGCTCAAAATCAAGATGAGATTACCAAGCTTCTACTTATATAGGCATGGAGTAAACCCTTACAACAACTCACATTTGATCGAATAACTCACAACATAAAATGAAATTAAATGTAGACTTGTCAAATTTCTTTAGAAGACACCTTATAAGATAAAAGTATGTTAGAGGATGGAATGGGTCTATTAGATGCCCTTACAAAGCATATCATAAACCACCTGTAGGAAATAAAATAAATTTATGCAAAATACTAATGTTATGAACCTCTCTTCTCATTAATAATAAATCATTCACCAATATGTAGAAATATCAAGCAAATATGCACAATATGAATCCACATATTAAAATAGATATTGATAATACCCTTGAGGTAGGGAAATACCATACAATGCTCCTTATTAGAAGGAAGCCACTCCATAAGATATTCAACTCCATGAGCCAAGACTTCTAAAAAATATACTTGATATATGACCCTTTTAGAATGGGGGTATATGTCTCTTTATACAGATGTAGACACCAAAACAGCACCAATCCGATTATGTGACTGCAAACACTGATCGCTTTGACAAACACAGCCCCCAGGGCAGCCCTCAGAGGTCAAACAAGTGGTCTTAACCACTTTCATAGCAATTTTGTAAGGTCAAGGAGCAATTTGGCACACTTGGGCACTTTGCCCAGTATTCATCTCACCCATAGACGAATTCAAAATAGAATCCGTCCCACCCCAGGATGAATTCTGAATCCGTCCCTGGGTGGGACGAATTCTAATCTTAACGGGCAAAAGGGCAAATGGTGCCAAGTGGCAGCCCAGAACGATCGGTTAAGGGCTCCTACCTTGCACGCATGTGTAAGTGGACAGAGGGGCCGTTAGAGGACTCGTTACAAGAAGCATTTATCAAAGTTCAAGTCAGGGAAGGACTCCCCTCCCTCATGGGAAGACAAGACCGCCACATGGCGCCCATGGTCAACACTTGGCTTTTGTGCTTCCCTCCCAAAAGAGACCCCTTGGGTCTATAAAATGTGGGAATTTCCTCACCCAAAATATGCAGGTAGAAGGAGTGTTCAAGCAACGAAGTGCTGCCGAATCGAAGACTCATTTGCATCCCCCTTTGTTCACCTTCCTACATCCATCAATCTCTTTTGCAAAGGAGGTTGTTGGGTGGCCTTTGGAAGCTCGAACCTTACTCAAATCCGACGCATGGACATATGAACCCATCAATTCGTTGACCCCCCAATCCTAAAAGGTTTTGGGCCCATCCTTGGCGGATTGGCTCCAAAATCGAGGGCCAACGGTGGGAGGCCCACTTGGGCACCCCCGCACCCCCAAATTCTAATTTCAGTTTTTGAGCACTTTAGATTAATTTTTAGATTGCATTCTGTGTTACTAGGTCTGATTAGTCTATAATTGCAATTTTGTAGCTTTTGGTCAGAGTTTAGGGTGTTTTGTATTGCTTTATCGTTTTGCTAACTTGCAGGTGTCAAGGTCAAATTCCCGAGGGAGGAGGTCAAATTGGGAAAATCCGACCATCTGGGTCGTCCCAAAATGGCCCCAATTACCTAACCCCCTGTTTGCGGGGAGTATTGCAGGTCCCGGGATTCGACATTGGAGCAGCAGCAGTCGATTTCTCCTATTCAGAAGAATTCGTCCCACCCAGGGACGAATTACAGTCAGAATTCGTCCTGCCCAGGGACGAATTCCAGTTTAAGGTGAATTGGCCAGCTGCCTCAGTGGCGATGGCCTTCTGGTGACTATTCTTACCTTCTGTCAGATTTTGAAGCAATTTGGATTCACCGTTTTCATGGTTTCAGCAAATATTCGTATGCATATTTTGTTAGTTTTAGAGAGAGAATGATTTTCATTTGCAACGGGTGCTACTAACGTCTTGATCATTTCTTTGTTTGCAGGAGAAGCAGCAGAGGCGAAGAACCCATCAACATCAGCGGCGACATCATCTTAGCCCGCCCAGTGCAATCGTGGGCACACGGAAGGAGGAACCATTCAGAGATTGTAATCAAACCTTATTTGCGCTCCTAGCCCCTAAAAAGGGAGGAGGCATTATTGTAACAGAGATCAAAATAAATTAATGAAAGGGTTGTTTTTCTTTATCTGATTGCGTCTCTTACAACATGTCTCTTTTCATTTCATGCAATGTACATTCCTAGGACTTAAGCATGATTAATTTTGAATGCAATTGCACTTGGTGTTTCTTTTGACCAGAATCTCGTGCTTTCAGTGGCGATCACGGTGGGACGAATTCAGGCCAGCACAAAAAAAAAATTAAGAAAAATGACTAAAAATGCACTAAAAAGACAATAAAACTGCCTGACAGGATTGCAAATGCAACTGACAGCATGAGCATACAAAATCGACATCGGGGTCATAAATTATCAATATCCTACTCCCTAAGAAGGCTACCATAGCCGGACCGCTCCAAGGGAAGACAGATTTTGAAAAATTTAATCCCCAAAAT
Organism: Wollemia nobilis; assembly: GCA_028583015.1. NCBI lineage: Eukaryota > Viridiplantae > Streptophyta > Pinopsida > Araucariales > Araucariaceae > Wollemia > Wollemia nobilis. The sequence continues at coordinate 27,051 of JAQPPZ010005031.1, forward strand.
AACGTCACAAAAATAACAAAAACAGTACAAAAATTAACAAAAACAAAACAAAAACATTGCCGGACACAAGTGCTCTCGCACTTAGCCTCTAGGCAAAAGAAAATCGATGTCGAGGTCCAAATTATCGCTCTCCTAGTTCCCCAAGAAGGCTATCATAGCCGGACCGCTCCACGGGAAATAGGTTTTCGACGATTTCACCTCATTATGACGTCACCAAAAGGGCTAACACCCACCAAAAATAGGTCCATATGTTGGAAAAATTGCACACGCTTAACGGTAAACCCTCTAAAGCCAAACCTTGCACAAGTCATCTTGGGTCAAGTGACTCGTCGCTTCTCTCACGAAGGTCATTCCCTCATCGATTCGTCGCTTGAGGGGGTAGTCACACTTAGTCACCAACCAACAATCACACACCCAATTAAGGAAAACGACATGCATTCAAAGAATCATTGACAAAGACAATCACGCTCCCGCTTGGGGCATTAAACAAGCAATAATCAAATCAATCAAACACTTGGCATTTCGTGAATCATGAACACAAGGTTCCCCCTGAGGATAAAAACGCCCTTCACTTGTTCATGATTGATCAATGTCCAAGTTCAAGTCACACCTCACCAAAATAGGTTAATACTTGAAATCAAATTCCTTAGCTCGTCGAAGCAAGGATTCAAGAATGCATGCCCTTTCCATACTTGGGGCATCAAAAGTTGGTTAGGTTACCAAGAAACCCTAATCAGTAGTGCTTTGGTTATCTATTTTTTTGCTCAAGACTCGCGTCACCCGCAGCCGCTTCCCAAAAAGGGGCATCCCGTAGACACCAAAACAGAGACCAATCCGATTATGTGACCGCAAACACCGATCGCTTTGACAAACACAGCCCCCAGGGGCAGCCCTCGGAGGTCAAACAAGTGGTCTTAACCACTTTCATAGCAGTTTTGTAAGGTCAAGGAGCAATTTGGCACACTTGGGCACTTTGCCCGTATTCGTCTCACCCGGAGACGAATTCAAAATAGAATCCGTCCCACCCCAAGACTGACTTCGAATCCGTCCCCGGGTGGGACGAATTCTAAGCTTAACGGGCAAAAGGGCAAATGGTGCCAAGTGGCAGCCTAGAACAGTCAGTTAAGGGCTCCTACCTTGCACGCATGTGTAAGTGGACAGAGGGGCCGTTAGAGGACTGTTACAAGAAGCATTTATCAAAGTTCAAGTCAGGGAAGGACTCCCCTCCCTCATGGGAAGACAAGACCGCCACATGGCGCCCATGGTCAACACTTGGCTTTTGTGCTTCCCTCCCAAAAGAGACCCCTTGGGTCTATAAAAGGTGGGAATTTCCTCACCCAAAATATGCAGGTAGAAGGAGTGTTCAAGCAACGAAGTGCTGCCGAATCAAAGACTCATTTGCATCCCCCTTTGTTCACCTTCCTACATCCATCAATCTCTTTTGCAAAGGAGGTTGTTGGGTGGCCTTTGGAAGCTCGAACCTTACTCAAATCCGACGCATGGACATCTGAACCCATCAATTCGCCGACCCCCCAATCCTAAAAGGTTTTGGGCCCATCCTTGGTGGATTGGCTCCAAAATCGAGGGCCAACGGTGGGAGGCCCACTTGGGCACCCCCGCACCCCCAAATTCTAATTTCAATTTTTGAGCACTTTAGATTAATTTTTAGATTGCATTCTGTGTTACTAGGTCTGATTAGTCTATAATTGCAATTTTGTAGCTTTTGGTCAGAGTTTAGGGTGTTTTGTATTGCTTTATCGTTTTGCTAACTTGCAGGTGTCAAGGTCAAATTCCCGAGGGAGGAGGTCAAATTGGGAAAATCCGACCATCTGGGTCGTCCCAAAATGGCCCCAATTACCTAACCCCCCTGTTTGCAGGAGTTTTGCAGGTCCCGAGATCTGACATTGGAGCAGCAGCAGGTCGATTTCTCATATTCAAAAGAATTCGTCCCACCCAGGGACGAATTACAGTCAGAATTCGTCCTGCCCAGGGACGAATTCCAGCTTTAAGGTGAATTGGCCACCGCCTCGGTGGCAGTGGCCTTCTCGTGATCTGTTCTTACCTTCCGTCGATTCTGAAGCAATTTGGATTCACTCGTTTTCATGGTTTCAAGCAAATATTCGTATGCATATTTTGTTAGTTTTAGAGAGAGAATGATTTTCATTTGCAATAGGTGCTACTAACGTCTTGATCATTTCTTTGTTTGTAGGAGAAGCAGCAGAGGCGAAGAACCCATCAACATCAGCGGCGACATCATCTTAGCCCGCCCAATGCAATCGTGGGCACGCGGAAGGAGGAACCATTCAGAGATTGTAATCAAACCTTATTTGCGCTCCTAGCCCCTGAAAAGGGAGGAGGCATTATTGTAACAGAGATCGAAAGAAATTAATGAAAGGGCTGTTTTTCTTTATCTGATTGCGTCTCTTACAACATGTCTCTTTTCATTTCATGCAATGTACATTCCTAGGACTTAAGCATGATTAATTTTGAATGCAATTGCACTTGGTGTTTCTTTTGACCGGAATCTCGTGCTTTCAACAGAATGTGATGGTTCACCTTTCATGAGTTACAAAGTGCATAATATGATAATATTCCCTGACAAATACATATGATAATATTCCCTTATGGTTACATATGCAATTCTATGAGATTATTCTCCTACCTATTTCTAATTTGACATGTGACCTTCCTTACTCAATAGTTCATTTATGGCTCATACCAATATACAATAAAATATTATATTATTAAGTACCTATCTTGGGTACATAACACCTATCTAATAAGTATTACATTGTTTACAGTATTTATTTTCCTTATCATTTCTCCTCACAATAGAAGCATTGGACTCTAATGCTTTAAAGAGAAAAGGAAAATTACAAATTGTCTAATGTTGAGATATCCAACATTCTAGATGTAAAAGTTGATCTTGTTCAACAAGGTAGTGGTATTTTAGCAGGTTTGGCAAGTTGTCTGGACAATGATCATCCAAGTATAACCAAAGGTTACCTTGAATTTGAAAATGAGGAAGAATATGATGACGGTCCACGAATGGTGGCTATGATAGTGGATTCATTTGCTAAAAATTCTAGGTGGATGGAAAATGCTTCAAAGGAGGAAGCATAGGCTACTTGTCGAAATGTCCAACATAAACCGAAGAGTATGCCTCCTTGATCTAAAAATCTTGCAAAGTGGAAAAGACAAGGTGCTATAAATATTGGAAAACTTTCACAAAATTTTGATGAGAGGCATGATGAGAAGTAATTACAAGTGTTATAGGAGGATGATTTAAAAAATTTACAATAGGTATTCTTTATTGGTGTACTCCTTCCAAGGAAGAGGTGGAGTAGTTATTTGTATATGGAGATAAACAATACTTCATATTATGTATTGCTAAAAATTAATGTAATATTTTATCTAACAAAGATTTGTAGATTTGTGGTGTTTTTGGTGCATTTGATGAGGGACATTTTATGCTCTTACTACAAAGTGTGTGTTATTATATGCATCATACTGGGATTTCCTCTCATATTGATAGGGTTTACCAATTAATAATCCATTAATTTTTTATGGGGGTTACATCAAAGGTGACTTTATCCATAAAATTTGGGTCAAAATGAAAAAACATTGTGTAAGAATATATGATTTGAGAGGTGTTGTAGATATCCTTCCATCCAAGTGAGTATGGGTAAATATGTGTCCATCGATAGCTACTTGTTGATAATAGACCTTATAATCAATATTTTTCAAGTCATTATCAAAGATATAATTGAAAAAGAAGTCATGTGTGAGGTAAGAATGTGCGATGAACAAATTGTTAGATTCTCCTGTACAAGAGTGATGATTGGGTAAGGTGACTTTATTGAGTCTACATTTAACTAATCATAGGTTTTTTTTTTCTAAATTACTCGATGGAAACATTATTTGTTTCCTCATCATGAGAATATATAGGAAAATTGTTATTTTTTCAACCTTGGGCACTCAATTTTTTTTTCTCTTTTGTTTACAATAATAACTAGAGGTATCAGAAGAAGAAAAAGGAGAATGTTTGCAAGAATACAAGGAAGGAGAAGAAGAGGATGAAAAGAAAGAAGAAGCAGGAAAATACTTCTTTATGTTGGAAAAATACTATTGAGTCTGAGAACCTAAAGTTTTGGAAGCTCTCACTAAGAATGAATATTGAATGCACGTCATTGGGAAGCAAACTTATCCGCAAGTTATGATTGATTAAATGCAACATCAAGCATCGCAAGAGGAGTATATTTCAACTCCCTAAATAAATTATAGTCTACTCTTGAGCTTCATGATGAGAGTGGGTGCTAGAACTCGTATGCAAAGTAAATATGCACAACCTATTGAATTGATATATGTACTCTTGCATAGACATATGGCTTCCTTATCCCAACCAAAGCCATTTGAAAAATAATTCATCATCATAGTTATAAGGATAAAATGTAGCCTTTAGAGATATAACTAGTTTATCACAAGTGTTGATGAGACTTTGTCATCTTGTTAACAATCAAGACTTTATCAATGATAGCATTAGAGATCTTATCTCACAATATATAAAGATCAAAGTTCCACACAATGATATACATAATTATCCAATCAAATAGATAAACTTATAGTTTTCCATAGATTGCACATAGTATTCTAGTACCAATCAAGTATTGAAATTTAATTGTAAGTTACATTAGATGAGTTCCCTACAAATAGTCTTTACAAAGACTATTGGCATTTTAACTTCATCTAACCATTCATCTCCTTACACTCAAAATTTTGGGAGACATGGCTCTTCATTTTTATCATAAGAGAAATACATTTTATTAACTCTTTAATAATGACAAATCTCTAATGATTACTAAATGACAAATATTTACAAGACTCTTTCACATCATATATTTACAAAATATTTACAAGTATCTTGCAATGTATTTGCAAGGTAACAAATAATATAATAAACTCTAATAAGTGAATCCAAAAAGTTTCAACTTGGCAAGGGGATTTTGTCATCATTAGATATTTGACTATAGGTAAACCAAGTTTCCATGTCCAAGATCCAACTATTGAGGACTTTGGGATTCCTAGAATATTATAAATCTTAACCACACATTTGGATTAGAAGCAAGTATCAAGGGTATTTTGACATTAATTTGGAAATGTATGTCATTAATATTGTCAATAAGAGCATAAACTATATTATCTAACTCTGCCATATTTTTTGTTAATTAGAAGCAATGACTTTACTAGTCAATGCTAGGGTAGATATTTAACCAACTTTGACAAAAATTCAAATATTCAACCCTAATGCTTGTGTATATAAGGTTTGGAAGCATAAAAAATGTAATATCTATATATATATATATTCCTCTTTTTTTCTTCTTCTCTCCTCTTTCTCTTTTTTCTTAATTAAATTTATTAAAAAATACTAAGGGGATATGACGTGCATGCAAGGAGTGTGCACATGTGAGAAAAATAAGAGGGGTTTACATGAAAAAATGGGAGGGGTTGTGTGCATGTGTGTGATGCATAACACACATGGCATAGGGGGAGATGGAGCACACAATACCAAAAGAGAAGTGTGTGTACACAAAATACATGACATGCATGCAAAAGGAAAATATGTGCCATATAGATCCAAAACGTTCCTCATGCTTGAAGGATAACTAGGTGCTAAAATAGGATGGTACAACAATATTGAAAGGTAAAAGAGGCAATGACAAGATCAATGTCTATAAAAACAACGATGAGACTAGTGTGGGAGACATCATCCATTTACTCATCATAATAAAAAATATAAAGGATTTTTGATGATCAATGGTGAAAATAAATATCTAGAAAATAGGTTCATCAATCTTAATCTAGATGGTACTTCCAAAGATTGTATTGGGGAAGGAGGCAATGGTGGTTATCAAAAATAGTGAAGGAAATATTCTCCTTACCTATTAAAAATCATACGAAACTTCAATGAATAATTATGTGAAGGATAGGACACTTCTTGGTACTTCTCACAAATTTTTGCTTGTAAAAATTATGAAACTAGAAGGCCTTATTGATATATTGGGTGCAAAGTCAAAATATTCAAAAGGTGAAGGATGTAATGGGTTAGTGATGTTGGATGGCATGTAATAAGGGTGTGAATGGTCATGAAATGAAATTAGAAGTTGCTAATGGAATGAAAGTGGAGGTGGGATGGAGGTGGATTCTATATTTTTCAAAATAATTAAATCATCATGGGTGAGAACCTCTCCTTTTTCTAAACTGGTGCTTTCTCAAAAATATTCCTCCTTGTGTAGCTAGTTTTTTTATATGCTCCCTTTTTGGTGGCCAATAATATTTTGCCAACATGTTCTTTTTAATTTTAGGCACTTTATTTATTTCATCCTTATGATGCTGAGGTGTCATGTCCTAGGCTTATAATATTCTCTTCCTACTCTTGTGTACCAAGTGTTTCCTGGCTATATTCTACTCTTATAGCTTTAGTGGGAAAGGCTTATGCAATCACATTCTACTCTCTTTGCTCTTGTTCTTCTTCTTAAGTTAGGATGCTTTATTCTTTCTAGAGTATTTGATAGACCATTTTCCAAGCTTTTAGAGTAGGGTGTTGAAGCTTTTTGACTTATTTATTGATTTCTTTCAATTGATAGACCTTTTCATACGATGAATCCCTATATCTTCTAGTCATTTCTTGGAGTTTGACTTGTATTATGGCTAGTTTGTTAAAAAACCCAAGTACCTGAGCCTCATTAATAAGTTTCTACTATTGACTTATATCTTCTTCATCATTGGCCATTGATTCTATTTGAGCTTAGAGATATTCTCAAGTATGAAATAAAATTTCTTCATCCCAAAAACTAGGAAACCTAAAGTCTTCGACATATTTTTTTGGACCCATTATTTATTTTACTTTTAGTTGTAGCATATCTATCATCTTTCATTCTTGTTGAATCAACTTATCTCCTTTTATTATGTTTTAGAAAATATACATTGTCATGCTCCATTCCCTACTTGTCACAACCCTTGGTGCTAGTTCAAATATTATTTTAGCTAGCCTGATTAATGCCTTTGCCTGCTCTACTTTATCTTCTAGCTTAGCTTGATCCTGCGCTAGATATTTCTTTGCAAATTCTATGACTTCTATGCTGAAGTGCAAGTAGTCAACGATTGGATAGGCTTCAAGAGAAATTTAAAGGATTTTTCTCCAATTTTATTTCTTTATTTGTATCAATGCTTCTCAAGAGAAGCAAGAGGCTTGAGATCTTTCTCTTTCTTTCTCCAATTATTGTTGCATGCTCTGAATTTATTTTATCAATACTTTGATTCATTCCCTCTTTTTCTTATATTGATTGAGTCATGAGCTTCATAATCGTTCTCTTAAATCTTTGATTTTAATTTTTTTAATATTTTATTTTTCTTTTGCCATTGCTTCCAATCGTTTTATTCCATCTTCTTGTTTATTGCACTTGTCTCTCAGTCTATCACCTTGGAGGTAGATAATATTGACCTGAGAATGAGAAATGAATAAAAAATCTTCCAATAATAGCCGAGTGATATCTATCACTTGTGATGTTATATGGTAATCATCCAATGCCATTTTAGATCCTAGCTTATTAGCTTTTGTATTAATAGAAAACCATGAAGAATAAATGCTTGCAAGCATGATTTAGACTGTTGGGATATTCGTTGGAGCTTTTGCTCATGATTTAGACTGTTGGGATATTCGTTGGAGCTTTTGCTCATGTAATGAAGTAATTTAAACTTAGGAATATAGAGATAGAATTTGGCCAAAGGTATGTTAGGTATTTTGGGAGAATATTAGAATTTTTTTGTAATTTTTTTTAGGGTTTGTCAAATACACTAGGTACCAACTAAGTATTTTCTCTTTGAAAAGCTTAGTTTATTTTGTCCAAAAGAGGAAAATAAAATTATTTACCCTATCTGTGAAAACAAATAGTTTTATTTCTCTTTCCATTTGGTAAAATTTATTTTTATAATTTCTAGATGTTGTTGAAACTTGAATGAATTATTTTTTGGTATTCAAAGAAGTGAGTTTAGACCAAAAATAAAATTAGGAAGGGTATTCATTATGTAGGTTTATGTGACTTAATTTTTTGCAACTCTTATGTTGTTTGCTAAAACTAGGGTTTAAAATTTTGAAATAGTATTTAAAATGGGTATTTCAATTTCTAAACCAAAGTCACATTTTTTTACTATAGTTTGCAATTTCAAACAATTTTGAAATGGATATTTTAAATTTTAAACTAAAATCTCATTTTGGACCTAGAGTTGTTGCTTATGGTATTTTTGAAATCCCAATATTCTTCCAAGATCTTGGAATGCTTATGGTCAAATTCTATCTCTAGATCACGTGTGCACCTTTCTATACTTTGTGTGTACGTGGTATAAGTGTATTTTTCAAAATACTTCTTCTAAAGATAGTTTAAATTTCAAAAAATGGATGGATAATCAACACAACCATTTAACATCATTTTCGTTATGAAACAAGAACTTCTAGGTAGCAGTAGTCTTTAACAAATTCTATTTGCTTTTATTCATTGCATAGCCAAATAATGAAGTGTTCTAAAATTAACTTCTTTTATATGAAAGTGTTTTTGGGTTTCAACATACAAGTGCCCAATTTCCTTTCAAATAAATTAAAATAAATATTAAAATAAAATATAACATTTATTTATTTTTAATTTATCTCTAAATTTACTTTTATAAATTTCAAATGTTGTTGGAACTTGTATGAATTGTTTATTGGAAATTGAAGAAGTGAGTTTAGAATACAATCAAAATTAGAAAGGTTTTTTCTCTTGTAGGTTTATGAATTCAATTTTGTTAAACTCTTATATTGCTTGCTAAAACTAAGGTTTGAAATTTTAAAACAAAATCACATTTTTAACTATGATTTACAATTTCAAACAATTTTGACATGGGTATTTTAATATTAAACTAAAATATTACCAAACAACTTTGAAATAGGTATTTTGAATACTAAACTAATATCTTATCAAACAATTTTGAAAAGGGTATTTTTTTTTTTGAAAAAATTGAAAAAAACTTGTATTAAAACATTGATCAGTTACAATTGGGATAAGATACATCCCAGCCGAAAACAATGAAAGCACATGATTACAAGAGAAGAGGAAGATTTGCACTGGATCCAAATCTCTTGAACCAATACCAAGCTAGCCGAGAGAGCCGATAGAACTGTTACAACAACTTATCGCGAAAACATGCAGCAAACACCAACTTCACCTCTCGTCCGCAAAAAAGCTACAAGTCGCGAAATCGCGACACAAGACACCTTTGACCGCAAAAAAGTCAACCTGTCGTGAAATCGCGACAAAAATCCAGCAGCAGCCACAACGACGCAACACGTCGTGAAATCGTGACAACTTTCCTCTAGCGGTCGCGACGACGTAACATGTCGCGAAATCGTGACAACTTTCCTCCCTTGGCCGCGACGGTGCAACATGTCGCGATATCGTGACAACTTTCCCTCGATGGCAACGACGGCGCAACATGTCGCGAAATCGCGACAACTTTCCTCCCTTGGCCGCGATGGTGCAACATGTCGCGAAATCGCGACAACTTCCCCTCGACAGCAGCGATGGCGCAACATGTCACGATATCGCGACAGTTTTCCTCCAATGGCCGCGATGGCGCAACAGGTCACGAAATCGTGACAAAAATCATACTTAGCTTTTTCATTGATCATTTGTCTTAAGGATCTTTCAACGACAACTTCCCCTCGACGACAGTGATAGTGCAACATGTCGCGATATCGCGACAACTTTCCCACATCGGCCGCAATAGCGCAACATGTCGCGATATCGCGACAACTTTCCCTCGATGGTAGTGACGGTGCAACATGTCGCGAAATCGTGACCACTTTCCTCCCTTGGCAGCGACGGCGCAACATGTCGCGATATCGCGACAATTTTCCTCCAATGGCCGCGATGGCGCAACAGGTCACGAAATCGTGACAAAAACCATACTTAGCTTTTTCATTGATCATTTGTCTTAAGGATCTTTCAACGACAACTTCCCCTCGGTGGCAGCGATGGTGCAACATGTCGCGATATCGCGACAACTTTCCCACATCGGCCGAAATAGCGCAACATGTCGCGATATCGCGACAACTTTCCCTCGATGGAAGCGACGGTGCAACATGTCACGATATCGCGACCACTTTCCTCCCTTGGCCGCGATGGCGCAACATGTCGCGATATCGCGACAGTTTTCCTCCAATGGCCGCGATGGCGCAACAGGTCACGAAATCGTGACAAAAACCATACTTAGCTTTTTCATTGATCATTTGTCTTAAGGATCTTTCAACGACAACAGTGCAACATGTCGCGATATCGCGACAACTTTCCCTTGATGGTAGCGACGGCACAACATGTCGCGATATCGCGACAACTTTCCCACATCGGCCACGACGATGCAACATGTCGCGATATCGCGACAACTTTCCTCCCTTGGCCGCGACGGCGCAACATGTCGCGATATCGCGACAACTTTTCCTCGACGGTCGCAACGGCGCAACATGTCGCGATATCGTGACAACTTTCCCGCATCGGCCGCGACAGCGCAACATGTCGCGATATCGCGACAACTTTTCTCCAGCAGCCGCGACGACACAACATGTCACGATATCGCGATAGCTTTCCGCCAATGGCCGCGATGGCGCAATAGGTCGCGAAATCGCGACAAAAACCATACTTAGCTTTTTCATTGATCATTGTCTCAAGGATCTTTCAAGGCCCTGCCTAATCACCTCATCTGCAATAGGCATGTCACTGTGCAGCTGCACCCCTACCTCTTTCGCAAGCACCCATCTTAGCCAAGAAATCGGCCGCTTTGTTGAAATCTCTGCTCACATATACGGGAATCACATCATCTAATTCCCTCCATAATTTCTTGATTTGAGAGACCAGAATCCTCAACCTCCAAGCGTTCAATGAAAAGTTCCTCATGCAGTCTAGAGCTCCAACCAGAATTTGAGAATCAGATTCAAGAATTATCCTCCTGTGACCCTGAGTAACCGCCCAAATAGAGGCAGATTTGATAGCAATGGCTTTTGCTTCATTATTTGTGGCTCTACCCAAACCCTGCAGTTCCCAATAAAGCACTGATCCCTCATGATTTCGGTAGACCATGCCAATACCGGCGCTACCTGGATTGCCCTTTGCAGCTCCATCAGTATTGATTTTAATCCAGCCTTCTGGGGGTGATTTCCAACTGGTTCTGTTCTGTCCCTCTCTCTGGTCAACTCCCTCTTCCATTGGCCCAGGAACAACCCGAGTTTCCTCTTTAGCATAGACGGCAATAGTTTCGGTGACTTTGCTCCAGATGACCTGCCAAACTCCATCTAGCGAGGAAAAGGTTTCTCTAAAAATTCTAGCGTTTCTCTCCAACCACACTTGCCACCAAATGAAGTTTAAACCAAGCTCCCACCCAATTTGAAGAGCTTTGGATGTAAATCTACCCCGCTTCCATCTTTCCCAAATATTAGTCCGATTCATGTCACCATTAACCTGGATTTTATAATGAGAGAACCAGCGCTTCCAAATCTGACGCGTGAAAGGGCACTCAAACATCAAGTGATCAGCTGTTTCTTCGTTCTTATGGCATAAAACACATTGATAAGGGCCGATGATTCCTCTACATCTGAGATTGTCAAAAGTGAGAATACCATTGTGCATAAACTGCCAAGCAAAAAAGTTTACTTTCGGCCAGCCCTTAGAGTGCCAAATATTTCGCCAATCCTCAACCGAAAAAGAATGGGGGGGAGGGTCTGGGAGGATCTTGTCATATCCGTCCTTCACTGTATAAACACCAAGGCTCCCATAGCCCCAAGCTAATTCATCCTCCTCGTCTCTCCCTGTGAGAAACCTTTCTGTCAAGATTTTGGATAAGATGGGTGCCAACTCCGGGGGATAGGAATTGGCCACTCCTCCAACCTCTTAAACTTCTTAAACCTATACTCCCCCAGCTGAGAAGTGTTGAAATAACTTTCAATTTGGACCCAACCCATGATTTCTATGGCAAATTTTATTGGAAGTAACTCGGGGAACTCAACAATGATGGGTGGATACTGATCCCAAGAATCAGTCCAAAAACGGGCCTTCTCCCCTCTCCCCACTTTCCAAAATAGCTGATCTTTAATAACCTGAGATCCTAGCTTGAGAGCCTGCCACACTAAGGATCCAAATACCACCCGGAGGGAAACGGCCCACCTCATTGGGGTTAACTTGACCCAAATATTTACTCGTGAGAATTCTACTGAATAAGGAAGTTGGTTCAGAAATCCACCTCCAGTACAACTTTTTGGCCAAGGCTTGATTATTTAACTTGGATCCTCTCGATCCCAGTCCACCTTTTACCTTAGGCTGAGTGACTTTATCCCAACCCACTAAGGCCCACTTTCTTTTTCGTTTAGCTCCTTCCCACAAAAACTTCCTAGCCATCCTGTCCAACTCTTTCCATATTGTAAGCGGGGCAGCCAGGATAGAAAATTTGTAGATTGGCATGGCTTGAATGACTGACTGTAAGAACGTTAATCTGCCACCATAACTTAACCACTTGTGAGACCAGTGATTAATTTTGTCCTTGATACACTCAAAGATATTCCTCCAAGTGTCTAATTTCAGCCTCTTGAAGTGCAAGGGGATACCCAAGTAAACCACAGGGAGAGAAGTCTTAGTGAATCCCAGGATTTCTAAAATTTTGTTCTGAAGCCTGTGCTCCGGATTAAAAAAGACCACTTTGGATTTCTTGTCATTAATGACCTATTGAGTAGCCTTGAGATAGACATTAAGAGTATCTCTAATCGTTCTAGCTTCCCTGATGCCGGCTACTCCCATCAAACCAGTGTCATCCACAAACTGCAGGTGCGATACAACTTCATCCCCCACCCTAATACCCATTAATCTGCCTTGTTGTCTTCTCCTCGTTAAAATTCTGCCAAGACCTTCTACCATAATGAGAAAAAGATAAGGGGAACAGGGATCCCCCTGGCGCAGACCCCGAGAAGCTCCAAAAGGTTGCGAAGGAAGGCCCTTGATAAGCATAGAGTAAGTCGGGGAAGAGACACAACTCATAATCCACTCAATCCAGCCCTGAGAGAAGCCGAAGGCTGCCATCATTTTAGCCAGGAGGCTCCATTCAACCCTATCATAAGCCTTTGACATATCCAATTTAATGAACATCCCTTTATTACCAGAAGTGTGCATTGAATGGATTGCTTCCTGGGCCACAACCACCCCATCCAGAATCTGCCGTCCCTCAACAAAGCCTCCTTGCTCAGAGGAGATAATGTTGTGAAGAAGAGGTTTTAGGCGCTCAACCATTACCTTTGTGAGTATTTTGTATACCACATTACATAAGGCAATAGGCCTATAATCTGAAATATGAACCCCCTCCTCCCCTTTTGGAATCAAGGTAATGAACGTGTGGTTTATAGCTTTAAGCATTCTCTTATTTTCTCTGGATTCTTCAACAATAGCCCTTACATCTTCCTCTAAGCAGTCCCAAAAATCTTGAAAGAACTCAATAGGGAAGCCATCTGGACCAGGAGTTTTACCAATGCTCATTCCAAAGACCACAGTTTTCAATTCATCCCTATCAATGGGTTTAAGGAGGGCCTGATTTTCATCCTCCAAAATAATAGCAGGTATGACAGAAATAACTTCATTTTGGGCCTCTACATCTTGAACCACACTTTCCTTAAAAAGCTTTGAAAAATAATCCATAGCATGGGAATGAATACCTGGAAGAGTATCAAAGGAATGACCGTTCTCATCTTGAAGGGCCTCCATCTTATTCATCTGTCTTCGAGCACAAGCAGTTCGATGAAAGAATTTTGTATTTCTATCCCCTTCTAATAACCAGGAAGTTCTTGCTCTCTGTTTCCAATAGATCTCCTCCTGGTTGTCAATGTCCTCAACCGCAGAACGCAAGGCATCATCCTCAACTTTGAGCTGATCAATTATTACTCCTTCTCTAAACTATTTTTGGACCTCATCCCAACGGGCCACCAACGGAGCTCTTTGGGTCTGGAAGTCAGATTTATTAGAACGCCTCCAATACTTCAACTGAGATTTGACATATTGAAGTTGTTTGTGGATTCTAAACATAGCTCTCCCATAAGCTGGGCGGCCCTCTTCCCACCACTGTGGAATTTTCTCCCGAAGTTCTTTTTGAAGCCAAAAATTCTCAAATCTGAACGGTTTGTGATGGATCCCCATCCTAGTCCCGCTTTCCAACATAATAGGACAGTGATCAAAAACAGGGCCTGCCAAAATCTAAAAATTGATATTCCATTTTACAAACACCTCCTCTGAAAGCAAAAAGCGATCTAGCTTCACCTTCCTACTATGGGGCTCCCGCCTTTTATTAGTCCAAGTGAAGTTATTGCCAGGACATTTAATGTCCACTAAGTGCAAAGCCTGGACTTGAGCAATCATGAACCGGTCCCCTGGATCCAAAAGAGGTGATCCCCCTTCCTGGTCTCTAGAAGATAATTTAGCATTAAAGTCCCCCGCTATAATCCAGTCTATATCTTCCCTTGATGCTCGCATGTCATGCACAACCTTCCACTACCGCCTCTGACCCTCTAGAGTTTGAGAACCATAAAAGTTAGTGACAAGAATGAATTCTGCAGAGACATTATTCCTAAACAGGGAAGTGAGAACACCCCTCCAGGCAAGGTGTTCTATTGCAGACCATTCCAGAGAGTTCCACAGAGTAACAATCCCCCCTGAGGCACCTTGGGCAGCCACATCCATATGACCAACACCCCTCCAAATTCTGTTGACTGTTTTAGACATAAGATCCAAAGACATCTTGGTCTCTTGTAAAAGCAAAAAATTAGTATTGCTATGCTCTAATAATATTTGAACAGCAGATTGATGGGTTCTACTGTTTAAACCCCTCACATTCCAAGATTGTATAATCATGGGTTACCCTGGGAGCAAGAAGAGTCAATTGTCCTCACCAATCCTCCCATGATCAATTTGTCTCCCTGGCCGCTAGCAGCCTCCTTATTGGATCTTCTACCAACTCCCCGAGAATTACTATTTTTGGATCTTTTTTCTATCCCGGGTTATCCCCAAAGATGGCCTTTCCCTATTTTTCTCTCGCCATCCCCATGCGAACATCCCGAGAAACTCGTCTCGCTCCCTGGTTATGGACTACTAAGGCACCAGAACACACTGGCTGTGATACCTCAGAGGGATCAACTATCTGTTGAATGACAGGAGAAGATGAGAGGGGGAGTTGCCCAGGAACAACAGAGGTTTCCTTGAAACCCTCCAAGCCCTCCATAGAGTGATCCTCATCATCAACCAATGACTTAAAAATCTCATACCTATTAGCAGGCCTGAGATGAGATTGCTCCTTTCCCTTCTCTTTCTTTGTCCGTATTTTTCTTCTGGGCTGTTCAAAACCCTCTCTCTGAACTTCCTGGCCCTGACTGGTGCTAATAGGATCTTTATTGGGTGCAACCTTATCCTCTTTAGGCGAGTTTGGCACTCCTGAGGAGGCCTCCATATTGGCATTCATATTAAGAGGACAAAAATGGGCCAAATGTCCATGCTTGTGGCAAACCCGACATCTAAAGGGTAGGGCCTCATAGTCCAACTGTTGAATCCAGGAAAGACCCGCCAGCTCAATTTCCAACTCTATCGACAAAGGCCGGCTCGGATTCATCTCCACACATATGCGAGCATACACCGCCATGCTCCCTTCAATAGTGTCTCTCGCAACACCCAGATGTCTACCAATCGAATTGCCAATCATTGCCAGTACTTGCTCACCCCAAAATTCCATTGGAAGAGCATATAATCGAATCCACACTGGGACAGTAGTAGGTTCAACACGAGGATCGAATCCTACCCTCCAGGGTTGAACAAAAAGCCCTGTCGGGCCATGGTTTTTCTTCTTCGACTCAAAAGCCTTATTTCTATCGGCCAGAGCCGAGAAGCTAACAATAAAATAACCATTACTAATAAACCACAATGAAAACTCACCGTGGGGCTCCCAGTTCTGGCGGATCCAAGAATACAGAAAGCTCAGGGAAGGGCGAATACCCATGAACTTGCAGATTAAATCATGTCTAGCTCTATAGAGGACAGACTCCTCCACCATGCTGGGATCAATGACGATTTTTGGCCTGGATTCGGCCTGCGGTAAACAACCATTCACACGCCGTGCTGAAGACCTATTCCCAGCAGTCGTGAAGAGCTTTCTATATGCCATATTTTGGGCTTCGGCATTCTTCGGAGGAGAATCTTCTTTAAACAAATCAGCATAAGAGCTAGTACTTCCTGGAGGAGTCCCCATTGGACCCTCCTGGGGCACCGATCGAACCTTCAGAACCACCGTACCCCAAAGACACCTCTGCAAGCCAGTAGAAGCCAAATTTTTTTTGAAAATCCAGAAACCCTAGTTCAGATTCAAAAATCGCCAGAGCTCATTTTCTCGCTCCTAACCGTCATTCATCAATTAAAGAATATTAGCATATTAAAGGGTATTTTGAATATTAAACTAAAATCTCATATGGTGTTGTGTATATGCTTTTATTAGATAAGGGTTGGTTCTTTCGAGTAGGAAGAATAGTTGGGGGAATTTTCATATGGAATTTTATTATTGGATGATAGAATTATTCCAATGATACTCTCCTTCCTCTTTAGTTGTAATAGTCTGAGGTGTTTCTTTTTTTTTACCATCTTAATTGAGAGTTATCATCTAGGTGGTAGTCTTTGGTGTAGTTCAATCTTTATGAGTGTCATCATAATATAATTTATCACATACTATTACTATGTGATTAGTTGAAATACCATTATTATGCATTTATGATCTAATATAGGTAGAACCACTTCAATCTATATAATTTATTTTAAAAATATATGTTACTAAGGATGATTAATGCTCCATCATCATCAATGTTCTATAACTACTTTAATGGAGATCATCAAATATTAAATACTTATTACTTAACTTTTAAATTATCATTTTTGTTTCAATTCAATGCAAATTAGTTTTAACTAGTTTTGATAACTTATATATATATATATATATATATATATATATAATTTTAGTTAAATTTGCCTTGCTTTTCACTAAATCACTATAAAAAGAAAAATAAAAATGTTATAAATCTAAGCTATGCTATTACAAAATATAGTGGAATAACAACTTCATGCCTCACAAATATAAACACACATGACTAACAATAACTAAAAGTGTGTTTTGTATATGGGGGACAACACAAAAGGTTGAGGATTTAGCTCTTCTTTGGTAGGTCCAAGGTTCAAACTACAGTGTGTGGCTATGTTAAATACCCTACTGAGAAGCTCAACTCTCCCCTTATGAGAGGCCATGGTGGGATGGGGATGCCCAGCATTGGTCGTAGAAGTTTCTCACACTTTATTTTCGGTTACATAGGAGAGTTGGTCACAACCACACTATTTTTAGTAACTGACTAGTGCATACATAGGAGAGTTGGTCACAATCACGCTATTTTTAGTAACTGACTAGTGCATACATAGGAGAGTTGGTCACAATCACACTATTTTTAGTAACTAACTAGTGCAGGGTTCAAACCACAGGGGTTGCTTTCACCAAACCTATTCCACTTTGTTATTGTTAACCTAGCATGAAGCTTTGTTATTTTTGATCCAACGTGAAGAGGACCACTAGTCTCTCAGGATTCATATTGCCGTCGTTAGTTTGGCGCAAACTCAAAGGATTCAAATCAGACTACTACCATTACAAACAAGGTGCCCCCGAGGTTTGAACCTGAGTGTCTTCTTGGTAAATACCTGGAAAAAAAAGCACTTACCAATCCACCTAACCCTCTGAGGTAAAATAATTATAATAAATGTGATAGAAGCAACCATACACTTTTTTTATATTGTATGTGCATTTTAAAATTGATAATTTTTTTACTTTCTGATAGTAATCATTATATAAATTTAAATTTATTTAATTTACAACCTTTAAATTTATGCATGTCCATGTGGTTGAAGTATAATTGGTGAGAGTGCATGGATAAAAAAGAATTTACTAGGCTTTAATTTTTCATGGATATTATGATAATGCATTTTGTTATAATATTATTATGCGCTTCATAAAAATAAAAATACTATGATAATGCAATCATGATGTAATATAGATAATTTTCATTTTAGTTGTATGCATAGATAAAATTACCTTCTTAACTTTAGGTGTTTGTTCTTATAAAGATTACTACGAAGAGAAGATAGTTTAAGAATAATTATATAACAAGATCTTATTCAATTGAATGAGCTCAATCAATTAAATCAGGAGGATATCGAGATTCAAATCTTGTTAAAAGATATGTGTATAATTGTCAAGCTATTGGAATATGACTATTTTATCAAGACTTAATATATGTGAGATCCATTTTACTGGAGTATAACTAGTTTAGAAATATATATATATATATATATATATATATATATATATATATATATATATATATATATATATATATATATATATATATATATATAACACAATATTTCTCTGAGAAAATTTTTACACTATAATTTAAGGTTCCAATTATGTGGGTGAAATTTAATATTTTTTCAAATAATACAATCTCAAAGAATTAAAAATGTGGATTCCAAGTATGGAGACAATTTCTTTCAAATATTATGAAGCAATATATACACACTTGGCAATTGTAATACCGCTATATTATTTGTTGAAACACTAAGATAATATGATTATGATGTAAAATAGATGAAACTTATTTTGATCTTTTATATATATATATATATATATATATATATATATATATATATATATATATATATATATATAAAATTAAACAAAAATAAATATAATAAAATACTGCATCATATTACTCCATTATAACCAATTTAAAAATATATATATGTATTAATATATATAACACAATATTTTCCATGGGTTTGGAGAAAATAATAGAAAGTGCAAAATTTTACACTATAATTCAAGGTTCCAATTATGTGAATGAAATTTAACAATTTTTTTCAAATAATACAATCTCAAAGAATTAAAAATATGGATAGACACAATTTCAAATATTATGAAACAATATATACACTTGGCAAATATTAAAAATCTGAAAATATGAAAAACCAAAACTCAGCTGCAGCTAGAAGACATCTAAGAAAGACCAAAATAAAAGAAGAAATCTGAAAAATTGAAAGACCAAAATAGCAGAAAGAAGAAGACATCTGAAAATTTGAGTACACATTCTTCTTACTCACCTTTCTCAATGTCTTTCCCTCTGGCTTTCTAAGCGGATCCGCCTCGTAGATCGTCACATAGTATCCCGTGAATCAGCAGCTGTGCCATGTTCAACCTCTGAAAAACTATTAACTCTGAATCGGATCGAGTCGTTTAGTGAGCGGCCATATTGACGACCTCCGGAGATGATCGAGGTTCTGGCTTGCTATTTTTCCATTCCGCGTGGGAGTTAACGGGTATGGATTCTTCGTTGATTTTCATGACCTTTTTTTCGTAAGGTAGTACAAATTTTTTAATTAACTTTAACATTACGTATGCATATTAAATTCTTTTGTATGCTACTATTTGGAGTGTATGCATATTCAATTTTTTAATCTTTGAAACCCCTATGAAATTTAAATATTAACCTTTTAAGAAATATTATATTATGCTTATGTTCGATCATTTCATCTTACTTATAGTAACATTTACTATCTAGATCAAGCTTGTTGTGTATTTGTTTTACCACTTAACTTCAACTTAGACATCCATTGATATGACCACCTAAAGAGCTTAAAACCAAGATGATACTTGTATTACCAAGCTCCTATTTATATAGGTATGGAGTAAGCTCTTACAACAATTCATATTCAATTGGACAGCTCACAAGATAAGATGAAACTAAAACTAGGCTTATCAAATTTCTTTGGAGTCCACCTTACAAGATAAAGGTATGTTAGAGGCCCTTACAGGATGGAATGGGCCTGTTAAATTCCCTTGCAAAGCATATCATAAACCATGGAAAATAAAGTAAATTTATGCAAAATCTTGTCTAATAGATATTACATTGTTTACATTATTTGTTGTGCTAATCATTCCTCCCAATAATAGAAGCATTAGATTCCAATGCTTTAAAGAGAGAAAGAAATCACAAGCCATTTGGTGGTGAGATATCCAACATGCCAGATGCAAAAGCTGACCTCGTTTAGTAACAAGGTAGTGGGACCCTAGCGGATTTGGCAAGTTATCTAGATGACAGTCATTCAAGTATAACCAAAGGTTGATTTCAAATTGAAAATGAGGAAGAAAATGAGGAAGAATATGATGATGGTCCATGAATGGTGACTACGATGGTGGAGTCTTCTGCTAAAATATTTAAGTAGATGGAAAATACTACAAAGGAGAAAATATAGGCTACTTGCATAATGTCCACCATAAAGTGGAGACTATGCCTCCTTGACCTAACAATCCTGCAAAATGGAAGAGGTAAGGTGCTAAAAATATTGGAAAACTTACACAAAAACTAGATTAGGAGTAGAATGAGAAGTGATTATAGGTGCTCTAGGAGGAAGATTCAAACAATTTACAACAACTATTCTCATGCTCATGCTACAAAGTGTATGCTATAAATATTTTATGCTCATGCTACAAAGTGTATGTGTTGTTATATGCATCATAATAATATTTTCTATCATTGATAGGGTTTAGAAATTAATAATCCATAACAATTAATAGGGGTTACATTAGAGATTTGAGAGGTGGTGTCACTATCCTTCCAAAAAGAAAAATCAAAGGACACTATGTAGGTGTGTGTGATTTGAGAGGTGGTGTCACTATCCTTCCATCCAAGTGAGTATGAGTGACGATGTGAGTCCATTGGTAGCTATAACTTATTAACAATGAGTCTTATAATCAATTTACTTACAAGCCATTATATAGGATACAATTGACAAAGAAGTCATATGTGAAGGTAAGAATGTGTGATGAACATATTGTCACATTCCCCGTAGAAAAGTGATGATTGGGTAAGGTGAATTTATTGAGTCTACATTTTAACTAATAATAGGTTGTGTATTCTCCTAACATCTTGATGGGAACATCCTTTGTGACTATACAAGCAAATTATTCTTTTCAACCTTGGATACTCAATTTTTTAATATTTCTTTTATTTACAATAATAATAGGAGGTATCAAAAGAAGAAAAATAAGCATTCTTGCAAGAAGAAGATGAAGGAGAAGAAGAGGAGAAAGAGAAAGAAGACGAAGGAAAATACTTATTTATATTGAAAAAATATTGTTGAGTTTCAGAAATTAAAGTTTTGGAAGCTCTTGCTAAGAAGGAAGATCGATATGTGCGTGATTGGGTAGTAAACTTATCCTTTGCAGTTACACTTGATTAAATGTAACATCAAGTGTTAGAATAAGTGAATATTCTCTTAAGTTCACTAGGATACACACTTGAGTTTCCACTCATCCATGTGTTAGGAGAACTCCAAGTTGTGTCTTCATCAAGTTTGATGAAGTTGTTGTAATATAATGGCTCTCAATGATCAACTCTACTATTTATATAGAGTTGATCCTAGAGATAAATCAATCAGTTCCACTCTTCTCTTCATCTTTTGTGTAATACTTTGCATATCTATTATTGTGAAATTCTAACATGGTATCAGATCTAGAGGAGATAGCAGAGAAAGACTTATTTGAAGCAGACATGTGATGAGTTGCTCCATAATCTAGGACCCAATAATTAGAGGAATATTTGGAGGTTTTTACTTGAACATTAATGGATTTTCCTATTTGCTTATTATTTTCCATCTTTTGATCCTTTATAGCTGCCTCTAGTTGCTGTAATATTTTCTAGCAATTGTTAGCAGAGTGACCATTATTTTTACAATGAGTACAGGTAATGGGAGTCTTTTCCTTCTTTTTAAAATTTTATTTAGAGGAAGTGGAGGCTACTAAGGCTTTTGAAGAAGTGTTTTCATATCTAGCAAGTTTGGTTTCTTCCCTAGTTAATCTATCACAAAATTCTTCTAAAGAGGGCATTTTAAAGGTTGCACCAAGAGCATCTTTAACATATATGTAGGTGGTTTTAAATATTTAAAAAACACCATTTAGTTTAGAAAGGATTAGATAAATGCATTCTTATTCTGACTTAGTCTGCCCACTACCTTTATATTGAGTGAGGATTTATTTGAACTTAGTGAGGAAATCAATAATACTACTAAAATCTTCAGGAGATAGAGAAGTTAGTTCAACTTCTAGTTGCATTGATCTCATCTGATCTACCTTTCCAAAAATGGTTTTTAATTTCTCCCAACTTTCATGAGGAGTTTTGCAATCTGTAATATGAAACCACAAGCTTTCATGAACATTGGTACTAATAATACCCATAGTTTCGTGCATTTTACCTTTATGAACAAAGATTTCATATTCTGTATCAAATTCTGGTTGTTCTTCTTCTAATAAATGAGTAAGACCTTTTTGAGAGATGAGATTTAAAATTTTATGTTTCCAAATGTGAAAATTATGAGGGGTAAGAGGTTCAATTGAATTCATTTTTGAGGATTTAAATTTGATTAGAACTTCACCCCTTTAAAATATTTAAAAATGAATAATGAAGCTTGTTCAATAAAAGGTAACCCAAATATACCCGCCCTTACGAGAGGGAAACTGTAAGTATAATGGGTCCTATAATTGTTTATTTTGGAGTGTCAAATCCTCTAATGGATCATAGTACCCACCCTTACTTGAGGGAAACTATACGTATTATGAGCAATAGAAGGATTTTGGTTTGGAATGCAAGGGATAACTCATTTAAATGGTTGTCTCAAAACCCGCCCTGGCTTGAGGGAGACTATAAATTAAGATATTTTCAACAAAAAACTATTATTAGGAAAATATCTTGTCAGGAATTTATACCAATTGTCCAAAAACTTGCCCTTACAAGAGGGAGACTATTAGTTATTATGGACAATGATACATGGAACGTAGACAAAATATTTAGAGGAAAAAAAAAGGAATAAAGAAATATATCCCAATTTTTATGATTTTATGATAATTATACTTTGGTTATTAAAATATTTCAATAAAATTAATGTAAAGAAATAATTAATATATAAACCAAATATGAATTAAAAAATTATTTAGATATTCAGATTTAATAATGAAATGATTTTTTTTGTATAAATAGCAAATATTAGACATCTAACATGAAAATAAATACTTTTATAAACAAATATGTGAAATATATGTATATAAAAAATAAAATATTAGATATCTAAAAAAACTAATGAAAGATGTAATGCAAAGTTTTAACACCCCTAATTAATGAAATAGTAAGGCAAAGTAATAACACCCCTTTCTTTACACATAAGAGTGTAAAGACAATCAGAAAGAGCCCCCCCCACGAAAGATAAATTTTTATTATAAAATTTACAATTGAATCCTCTGTGTTTGTGGAGCTTGAGAACAAAAAAGCTGTCCACCACAAAACATAGATAAGGATTCGAATCAAAGGGGAAACAAAAACAAGAAACAAAATGAAATGCACCAATCTCTACGAAGTAGGAAGAGTAAAAAAATAGGGCAGCAGTTACAGCCAATCAAGAAGCCCTTTGGCTTCGTCAAATTCTCAAAGAATTTGGTTTTTTTCAAGAAGTGTCTATGACTCTATTGTGTGACAATCAAAGCACAATTCATATTGAACGTAATCCAGTTGAACATCAGTGCACCAAACACATTGAGATCCACATTTGAAATGGCTGATCTAGGTCTAGCTCATTTCTTCCTTGAAATTCAAATAAAACAAAATAAGGCAGGGATCACCTTATGTCAACAAAAGTACACTCAAGATCTCCTTAAGAAGTTTCAAATGATAGATTGCAAACCTTCTCCTAGCCCCTTTCAATCTGGCATTCATCTTAGTACTTCCTACTCATCTCCTTCTTGTGCTGCTACTCTATATCGTTAGCTTGTAGGCAATTTGTTATACCTCACTCATACTCGCCCAGATATCTCATATGCTCTTGGGCTCATATCTAGGTTCTCTCATAACCCTCATCTCAGTCATTGGCAAGCAACTAAAATAATTCTTCGTTATTTGCAGGGTACTCTTTTTGTATGCATTATTATTTTTCAACAAGCAATAAAAACTGATAACATGATGCATCAATAATGTAAATCTTATGCAAAGTACCTATATGACATTTTGTGAAGCACGAGCTTCCGTGTACTCGCAAGTTGAATTATAATTTTCCCTGTTTACCTTTTCCCATCTACTTTATTCCTTTCATTGAAGAAGTAACCTTAGTTCTGCGTTCACAAAATCATTAGCAACACCATATTTTTAGTAAAAAGATAAGTTCTAAATCATCAATTAATTTGCTATAAAATGGGTATGTGGGGAGGGTTATTGCAAAATTATCATTTAAGTCACCATGATGTCCTCATTTGGGATTTTAACTATTCTAGAATTTAATCGGTTAAATCAGGATACGCAAATTTATCTTCTCCTTTCGATATGGATTTTCCAGCCACTATAATTTGGTTGAAGCATTTGACACCTAAAATCTCTTTTTTCTCTTTGTTAGTTATCCAAAATAAGATTTTAACTATTTATAATTTGAGGAAAAGAGGTTTCCATTTCCTAAATATGTGTGTTATGTAAGTCCAATAAAGAACCAGTGAATCACATATTTGTGCACTATCCTTTTTCTTCTAAAGTTGTCCAGTTGTTGTTAAGGACTTCATCCAATGGTATTACCCCTTTCTTAGTAGCAAACTCACAATTTTATGGAATATGTTATTACCTCATTTAATTTGAGGTATTTAGTTTGAAAGAAATAATAGAATCTTTAAGGAAGTATTTAGGAATGAGATGGTTACTTTCCATAGAATAAATTAGCTGTTGAAGATAAATTTTTCATTGTAGAAGATCTTGAAGGTTGGAGGAATGTTCAAGAGGGTAGGGTTGTTGTTGCCTATGCGAAACATTATGGAATCCAGACTAACCACTATGTGAAACCAAAACTTTGTACATAAGCATCAAATTAATTAAAGAATTGAATATTAAGAAAAACTATGAACATTCTAAATTGCCTATAGAATAGGAATGCGAAATCATTGAGGATACTAAAATTAGTCTATCTTCTCTTGAAGGAGAGAAAATTAATTATATTTATAAGGAAGAAAATGGGATAGTCAACTGATTATTAAATAAGGTAATTGAGAGTCCTCGTATGATTGTTAGTTTGAAGGGAAGATCTTCCTATTCCTTGAAATCTATTATTAATAAGAAGGAATATTAGGTTGTTGATAATGGTGAAAAAAATAATGAATAATAAAACTTGTAAAACTCATTCTTTTCATCCTTTAATTAAAATAAATGTAACACAATGTTGCCCATGGGTTTGGAGTAAATAGTGAGAAGTGAAAAAATTTACACCATAATCCAAGGTTCCAATTCTATAGATGAACCTAAAACATTTTTTTCAAATAATACAATCTCAAAAAATTAAAAATGTAGATCCTAATATGATAATTTAACTTTAAAAGTATGAAGGGATACACATAAATGTTATTTAAATATTATACTCATTTTGATGTTGAATGACAAGACACTATATATATATATATATATATATATATATATATATATATATATATATATACAACACTTTTAAAAAAAATAAATCATAGACTTAAATGTATTTTTTTCATGAAATTTCAAAGATTATAGTAAACCTTTGGTTTTAATAACCTTGATGTAAGAGATTCTAATAAACAGCGGGTTTGTGATTCTTAGTAAAGAATATAATAGAGGAGAGCATTCAACGTTCCTTAGCTGGTGGAAGTTTTGTATATGGTTTTGCAAACTGTAAATGTTTAATTTAAGTGTTAATATGAAACATAAAAAATATTATAAAAATTTTAAAATAAAATATCCATCGTCCTTTAATAGCAAATAACACTTCTACTATAAATTTTGGAATAAATATTTATTTTTTATTTTTATTATAATTATTTAAATTTAAATTTTAATTAAAAATATTCATTCAAACTGATGCAACTTAAAAAAAATTGAATCCTATAGATACTATTTACTACATATTTGGCAAATTCTACACTCAGAACTTTTACTACATATTTGGCAAATTCTCAGAACTTTTACTACATATTTGCCAAATTCTACACTCACTACTTTGGAACTTGCTTCACTTAAAAGTTTATCTAAGTAGTATTTTTGTGCAGCCAGAATGACATTCCTTGGTCGCGTTTTATTTCGACTTTATTTTTCTTATTTTTTAATTATAACATGTCTGAAAAGAATAAGTAAGAGTTTTTTTAATGAAGTTTCTGTTTTCAAATACAAGTTAAATTATTGAAGTTGTTTTTATAACTTAAAGTAGCCCAAAGTAATGGAGATTGGTGGCTCAAGGTTAGTACCCAGTCATCAAACTGGCATTTACAGGACTCAAATCAAACTACCTTTAACAATATTGGACATGCCTCGAACTTAAATCTCCTCTTAGTAAATGTCCAAAATCTTACCAATCCACAAATCCTTAAAAACCATAACCTTTACCTCGGTTCCTTTGAAGCATTTGAAGGTTGCTTGGCCTTGGCCGTGGCCGTGCGTAGCCATCAATCCGTACTTTTTGAACAATCCTTCGGAGGTGCTGTCTTCTCGGACGAGCATCAAGACCCTTACACCTTGGCCTTCTTCTTGCGGAGCTACCCCAGGGTTAGGGTTTGATCTCCGCCTGGTTTCCGTCTCCGGGAGTCGCGGATCAGGGTTATCTCCGTGTAAACAGACCAGCCCGTGATGTAAATCAGGTGCCTGGCGTTCTTGATGGCGTTGAACACGTCCTCCCAGCAGCAGTGCTGTTGCTGCGAGGGGGATTCGAGGCATGAAGTTGTCGGGCATGTGGGCGTCTTGGTACAGGGTGACCTTGCAACCCTTGTGCTGTGCTGGGGGTAGAACTGCAGCTTGACGCGGATCCGGCCGCCGACGGGTTCTCTGTCTTCGTCGTTGAGGAGCTCGTGCCACTGGTCGACCTCTTCCCCGTCAAGGAGGTCTTTTACGGGAACGTAGGCGCATCCCAAGAGCGAAGCGCCCACGGGGTTATCATCTTTCACGCTCACGACCACGTTGGCGGCCTGGTGCGCGCAGTAAATGTGGAAAGACTCGTACCAGCGGGGATTCACGGGCTCGTCTTGTATGATCCAGGTTCAATCCACCCGGGCTCGCTCCAGGTGGATCGTGGCATACAGTCTGTTCGAACAAGAAGAAATCTGAAAATTTGCAAGACCAAAATTCGGCTGCAGCTCGTAGAGATCTAAGAAAGACCAAAATAAAAGGAGAAGAAGAAATCTGAAAATTTGAAAGAGCAAAATAAAAGAAAGAAGAAGACGAAATCTGAAAGTTTTGAGTGCACATTCTTCTTACTCACCTTTCTCAATGTCTTTCCCTCTGGCTTTCTGAGCGAATCCGCCTCGTAGATCGTCACATGGTGTCCCGTGAATCAGCAGCTGTGCCATGCTAAACCTCAGAAAAACTCTATTACCTCTCTGAATCGGATCGAGTCGTTTAGTGAGCGGCCATATTGATGACCTCCGGAGATGATCGAGGTTCTGGCTTGCTATTTTTCCATTCTGGGTTTCCATTCCGCGTGGAGTTAACAGGTATGGATTCTTCGTTCATTTTCATGAACTTTTTTCTTTATTCTCTCGGAAGGTAGTACAGTTTTTTTAATTAACTTTAACATAACCTTAAATAATGTGTATACATATTAAATTCCCTAGTAGCAATGTGTAATAATTTCTTTAAGATTTTATTTATATTCATAATATTTTTAGAATATTACTTTAATTATATATATTTTTTAATTTAATTTATTTAGTTCTATTGTTTGTGATATTTGTTTTTATTTTTCCAATTAATATTCCTTTATTTTTTTTATTTTCCCTATCAACACTTTCACTTGGTTTTTTTGACTCTTCATAGTAAGACTTGTTATTTATAGATCTGTCTTGCTTTAAAGGATCCCAAGTGTAATAAATAACCTCAAAAACACATTTTTCTTTATATTGTCTTGTAAACCCTAAAATACAAGGACCCTTTTTTTTTCATAACAATTACCTTTTTATCCTATCTTAAAACCCTAAATTGCTAAGGATTTCCTCCATCCTTATTTCTTTATTATGTTGCTCTTGAAACCCTAAAGTGCAAGGATAATTTCCACATCATTTTCACTTTTAATATCAGGGGATACTACTTGAGAAAAATGAAGATGAAATACTTGGAATATACTTAATCTCTTCTTCCATTTTTATTTTAGGTTTTTCCTCCACATTTTGCTTTGCATCTTTAATTCCTTCTAAAATTAAACTTACATGTCATACTTTATCATCCCTTATATCCTTCTTTGTTTCTTTTAATGGTTGATCTAAGTGAAGCTATGATGGCCTTTGTCATATGATATTGTAGATAGGTTTTTTTTACCTCTTTTATTAGAGTTGAATATCATTGATCTAGTCTAGCTTATATTACATTATGATTTCGTTGCATCATCTTGAAGTTTATCTCATTACGATTTTTTTTTATCTTTATTCATAGTTTTAACTTTGTAAACTCTTGTTATGTGTCTAGTATCATAACAATTGTGGCATAAAAATAGGATATCTTCATATTCAACTTGTCAGGGTTATGCATAAGCATGAAATATCGTAAATTGGCTATATTTAGGATTTTCAAAATTTTAAATTTGCTAACTTTGGAACATTTCACTAGGGGTCATTCACCCAAAATTTACGTGGTGGAAGTTGTTTTTGGGTAAATTAGCCTGTTGTTGACAATTATTATCCTATTTTTATTTTAATTCGCGGACCACTTTCACCCAATTCCATGGATAATTCACCTTCAAATTATAAATGATTTTGTTTTTTCTGCGTAATTCGTCTCATATACTACCCGTATATATACTATAGGGGGTACCGATAAACACTCATCTAAAACACTCTAACTCGAAAATATCTTTGAAACAATGAAAAACTTGATAATATTGTAGAGAAGTGTCTATCGATATAAGTCGATCAGTTGTAGAGGAGTGTCAATTGACATATGACTATCAGTTGTAGAGGAATATCGATCGGTATAAGATGATCGACATAAGCCAATCGATTGTAGAGGAGTAACAATCAGCATATACCTATCGATTACAAAGAAGTGTCGATTGCCATAAGACGATCGATTGTAGATGAGTGTAAATCAACACAAGCCAATTAGTTGTAGAGGAGAGTCTATAGGTATAAGCTGATTAGTTGTAGAGATGTGTCTATCGGTATAAGGTGATCAGCTATAAAGGAGAGACTATTAGTATAAGTCAATCAATTACAAAGAAGTGTCTATCGGTATAAGTCACTTAATTGTAGAGATATGTCTATCAACACAGGTCGATCGATTACAAAGGAGAGTCTATCAGCATAATTCGATCACTTACAGAGAAGAGGCTATCGACATAATATGATCGTTTGTATAGATGTATTTATCGGTATAAGTTGATCGATTATAGAGGAGAGACTATCGGTATAAGTCGATCAATTGTAGAGAAGTATTTATCAGTATAAGTTGATCGGTTGTAAAGACTGTCAGTATAAGTCGATCGATTATAGAGAAGTGTTTATCGACACAAATTGATCAATTGCAGAGACATCTATTGGCATAAGCCGATCTATTGTAGAGAAAATACTATTAGCATAAGTTGATCGGTTGCAAAGAAGTGTATATCAATATAATTTAATTATTTGCAGAGGAGAGTTTATTAATAAAAGTTGATTGATTATAGATATGTGTCTATCGTCCTAAGCTAATTCATTACAAGGGAGTGTCAATCATCATAGGCTAATCAATTTTAGAGGATTGATAACTATGAAAATAGGTAGAGTATTCTTCTTCCACGATTCTTTTATCCAAAACTCTATTTTTTTTTAGTTTCATTGGCACTGTAGGTGCACTATATGCAATTGTGGTAGACAAGTGTTCATATCATCTGGTTTTGTATTTGAAGCATTTTTATTCTCAGAGACTACTTCTTGTCTATTGGAGTATGTTTCATAGGCAGTGTAGAAGCACTATCTACAATTGTGGTCAACAAGTATCCATGTAATATTGTGTGTTAGTAGTATTTTTCTTGTTAGAGACTACTTCTTGTCTGTTAGATGTCATTCTATAGGGTAGTGTAGGTTCATCTAAAAATTCATAGATTCTTTATGGAATTACAGTTTAACCTTGGTCACTAAGAAACACAATTTTTTATTGAGAGATGTATGTTATTTTATTTCAATTTCATATTCATTTCCTAACATTTAGAGATTTTTTCTTTACAGATACAATGTCACCTACTAAAGATGGAAATAAGGGAGGCCAATATTCTGGTAAAAAGATAATTCTAAAATATTTTACACAAATATCAAAATGTAGTGAGGCATCAATATCTACACAACATGTAGGTACAAACACCTTTTACCATCAAATCATTAATTTTTATCTGTTATTTTTAAATATAGTCTTTCTTTATTAATAGATAAATGGTTGTCTACTTATCTACCTCCTTTTAAATTATTTGTAAAACCATATTCTATTATTTCTTTACAATAGTGAATTTTTACATCCAAAAATGATAGAGAACACCAAACATTGAATGCAGTAAATACTGTCGATCCTGATGTGCGTTCACTCGAATATATTTTAGCAAATGATATGGGACCACATGATAATTTTCCTAATAACTACATTCAACAACCACTTCAGGAGATGTTTAATCCAGAAACATCAACCAAAAAAAAATAACAATACAATTAAAATATAGATCTTCGAGGAATAAAAAATATAAAAATCAAAAGATAAGTGAATGGACTATTGGAAGGGATTTTAAAAATGAATGGGTATGGTTATACCCTTTTATTGAGCAAGATGAGACACATAAAGTGTGTAAATACGTTATTTGTACTTGGATGTTGGGAAAGGATCATTTATTGCAAAATAAGAAAGACAATAGAAAAATATTGTTGAAAAGTTTACATCAAAGAAATACGAAATGATGGAACAATTAACATATTTTATAGGGGGAAAGATGCATCGAAATGTGTGCATGTGAGATAGATATGCACTTGAATACAAAAATGCAATGAAACAACAACAAACTCTCATTAAGAAGGGTGGAACAATCGAGGTCTAATTTTAAAAAATTAATAAGACTATATTAGCCTCAAAACATTTGTAGTTTATTGTTGTATACAATATTCTAAAAAATTATTGACCCATGTCTGCTTTTGTTGATTATATGCAACTACTTCAACTAGATGATGTACATAACCTTACCAGTTCACATTGGTAAGAATGAATTGGTTAGAAAATGGTAAAATATCTATCACTGGTTGAGAAGGAAGACCTGGGAGAGAATGTAAAACAAGCCAAATTTATTTCACTTTCCATTAATGAGGTAATAGTTGTTTATAACACATCTTGGATTTTCATACATATTTACACATTCAAAAATTAATTGAAATAGGCTCATTTACTAGCACTACATAAGATTATTGAAAATTGTAATGCGAAAAACATTTATAATGTTGTTGTAACTAGTTTAAATGATATTGCCAGAATAGATGAAAAGAAAATTACCACAAAGTTAATTTGTGTTGGAGTTGATGGTGGGGTTACAATGCAAGCACAAAAGAATGGTCTTTGTGTTAGGCTTCAAACATCAATTTCTCCATATGGGATTTCCATTCATTGTATGACTCATCTAATGAATCTTGCATATAAAATTATGAGCAAATTTGATAATGTAGACATAGTGGAAGATCTCTTCTATGAAATACACTCATACTTTTCATGTAGTCCAAAAATATTTGTAGAGTTTCAATAGTTTTATCTAGGTGTAACCGAAGGCAGAAAAATGTTAAAATATGTGGACACCAGGTGGATTTCACTGTTTCTTCTTGTAAAAAGGGTTTTTTTCATAATATCAATCCTTGGTTGGGTTTATGTATGCACATCGTAGGGATGTTGATAAGGTAAAATATTTTCTATTTTGTATAACTAACTTAGAAACTCTTCTCACATTATATGGTATTCTTCCATTGTTGCAAGAAATGAATTCTTTGATTAAACTCACGTAGGAAAGGGCAATTTATATTGTTAATTTCATCAGTATGAGAAAATAAATATGTATGCTTATTAACAAAATTTACTTATCCTAAAATAATTTTGAGGATCCCAAGTTTGATAGTTGGAATACATTAGTTTAAGTCAATTATCCCAACAACTTTTTAAAGTTCAACATCAATGATAATTTTTGTATTGTTATCCATGGAAATATGATTCCTTTATATCGTTATGAAAAGTGATTAGATACACTTATATATGATGTTCAACAAGTGTTCATAACACATTCTGAATTTGATGAGGTTTTGGATAGCACTAAGAATAAATTGAAAAGAATTGCAAATACATTAACAATTGAAATAAGAGATCATTTTCAGAGAGATGAGACATTTGAGGCCATGGTCGTTATTAATCCCATCTTCTGGAATTTTTGTGTTGACCATAGTAGTAAAAGTGAGTTGTTTGTAAAATATATAGGCAATATTATGACACATTTCTCTAAAAGTGTGGAAGTAAATGACATTGAAATCAATGGTATTCTAAACAAAGAACTTCTGAGATAATAATCAACCAATTTTGGAATAACAATGGATAATCAAATTGTACATTTCAAAAATCCACATGTGACTGGTTCAATCATGCATTTCTGGCACAAATTGTATCAAAGTAGTGTCTTACAAGAAACTATGAGTGAATACTTTATTTTATATGAATTATGTCAAATAATTATTTTGGGATCTATTGAAGATAAAAGGGTTTTCAGTGCACTATCTTTTGTTAAAGCGAATGTTCATAATACGTTGGACAAAAAATTGAAAAATTGTTTGAGAATGTATGTGTCATCGTACGAGGTGGGTAAGTTTCCCTATGATAGAGCTATGACATATTGGAAATCCCTAGCAAAAAGGAGAGGTCTTACTAATACTATTGATAATGATGAAAATGATTCAGCTTGGAGTGATGATGAGATTATGAAAATGCAAAATTTACAAATGATTCTCGGTTCTTTTGGAGAAGTCGATAAGGCTTTGTATCAGCTTCGAGAAATGTAAAATTTCAATGATTATATGAAAAATTCATATAATCAAATACTTTTTTGGATTTGAAATCATTTGTAAAATTTTAGTGATTTGAAAAAATCATATTATCAATGATTTTTAGTATTTGATATCATTTATAAATGTTAATGATTTGAAAAAATTTATATAATCATTCTATTTTAAATTATTTTACATATTTGTTTTTAATTTTATTGACTGTCTATGTTGTCAAAATTTATGATTTATGCTTTAGCTTTGAGTAAACTAGAAATTTGAAAACCATGCATGCATAATGATACTATGTTATTGAATTAATTATCTATGTTAAAAAAATATGATGATTTATGCATTGACTTTGAATGTATGTATCATTAGTATCATTAGTATGTATGCTATGACTCTAGAAGTGTTATTCACTTTCTATATTGACAAAATTTTATGATTTATGCTTTAGCTTTGAGTAAACCATGCATGCATACATAACTAGTAAATATTTCTTAATATCATTAGTATGTATGCTTTGACTCTAGAAGGAAAAATACAAATAGTATATTACTCTATATATGGAAAATTTAAACCCATTCATAGATATATCCATCATAAACTCTCTTTGAAATATAAAACTAATATAGCATAATACAAAAAACAATACTTATTTTTATAAAAAAACAAGAATGACTATGAATAAAATGAAAATTTAAACCCATGCATAGATATATCCTTAGTAAACTCACTTGAAAATTGAAATATAAAAACAACATAGCATAATACATAAGACAATACTTATTTTTATATTACAACAAGAATAACTTTGAATAAAATGAAAATATAAACCTATGCATACATATATTCTTCCTAAACTCAAACATATTTAAAACCCCATAATACAAGAGATGAGAATAACACACTATTATAAATGTAAATAATATAATAGTAAAGCAATAAAAGCAAGCGTATGAAAACATATGAATGTCATAAAATTATCTTTTTGAAATATCAAATTTTCAAAAGCAGTTTTAGGCTTTATAAAGCTAAAATATTCCTCCAAACAAGCAGGTAACACTTTATGCTAAAATATCGAACAAGATTTTGTTTCTCCACATGGTAGCATAAAGCATTGATCTCACTCTAAATTGGTATCATTCCTCTGGTTTGTCTGTTAATCTGCTTGAATATGGAAAGTAAATGATTAAATTTTATTAAAAGGAAAAAAAATCTCTCAAGATTCTAACATGTTCATAAACTGCCATATAATCTGATGAAGAGACTATCTATGTTTCTAAGATCCAATGACCTGCCAGAAAAGGTGGAAAGAGCATCAGTTCTGCAAATACCTGTTGTCCGCCATCATGATAACTCTATCTGGCAGCCACCAAGGCGATTTGGTTCCCAACACACGAGCCTTTGTGTCTGGGAAGTATTTAAAGCCAGGTAGCTCTGTCACATCGCCATCGTTTGTGACACGAACAGGGTACATCAGCAAATGGCCTGGCAGATCATGTTCCAAAGCATCGCTGGAATATAAATTCCAATTCCCCTCCCCTATTTTGTTCATTTTCTGGATACATTCTATGCTTTGGGGCTCACGGAACAAATCGTCCAACACTCCAGTATGTTCATACCAGAGGGACATCCTGAAACCATGGATTTGGCCCCGGGTAGGCTCTTGAGCAGCCAGATGGTGAGGTTGGTAACCTCCCATGGCTATTTCAGTGTCTCTTGCACCATCCATAGAGCGTTGGTTGATGTTAGCTGATCCAACAATAATGTACTCATCGTCCACTGCACATAAAGAAACAAATAGCAACTAGATGATGGAAATCCCTTTGGAACACCTAAGCAAGCCTGCAAAATTAGACTACTCAACAAATGTTGTAGAGGAATATGATGTGCTTGAACCATCCCTTAAACACCATACTTTGTTCTAACTTTCTTCGTCTATGTACCTTGAAGTTAAGGTCGACAAGCATTGCATACAGGTTGCAGTCCCTTGTAATTTGTACTTATCTGCCTATATTTCAAGTTTCAATGCAGAGTACAAAAGACCCCAAAAAATAATTGAGTTAAAAACAAACATAATTATCTAGTTTAACCAAATTCTCCTCCGGAGTCGTTTCATTTGACTTAAGCTGTCAAACAAATTGGACCTAAGGTGTTCTTTGAGACACCAAACATAATTATCTAGTTTAACCAAATTCTCCTTCAGAATCCTTTCATTTGACCTTAGCTGTCAAACAAATAGGACCTGAGATGTTTCTTTTGAGACACCTAACCTAAGGAGCAAGCCCACAAAATGAGACTACTAAAAAAATGCTACAAAGGAATACAATGTGCTTCAAACATCCCTTAAACAATATACTCCGTTCAACTTTCTTCTTCTATGTACTCAAACATAACGTTTGACGTCCACTAAGCATAGAGGTAGCAGTAGTTTGCAAGATGTATTTATCTATAAACCCATTTCAAATGTGCAATATGAAAGAACCTCAAAAGACAAAATAAAACCAAACACTGCATAAACTTTTAAGATCTATTAGAATTTCATATCAGACAACTCTGTGCTTCCTCCTAATTTAGGATGCATAGAGGTTGCGTAACCTACAATACGTACTTATCTTTCTAATGTACGATATAAAAAACAATAAAAAAGTAGTAACCGAATTCTCCTATGTATTGGTTATACTTTGGTTATACTTTCTTTAAACTGTTTTTTTCTTGAACTTGTAAGTTGACTTTTAAGATTTTACCAGCATCTCGTGTCAGATCACTCAATACCGTCCAACATCTACCCAAAAGGACACCAGACAAAATTATCTTATTTAGCGAAAGTCTGCTGTCAATTTTTCTTCTGACCTTAGCTGAGTTTGGAGTCTTACATACAGTCACAATCATAGTGTTAAGACTTGGATTTGTCTTGAACTGGGCAAATCTTAGAGGGAGAGGTATTTGTTATAAAGAAATTAAGGATTGAAGTTTTTTTTTTTTTAAATTTATAATATTTTTTATAATTTTAAGTTTTTGTGTATACATAACATCATATAAATAAATAAAAATTAATTAATTAATTTTTTTTTTTGATTCAAAACTCTTTTTAAGAAAGATTAGGTTAGGTTCAAAAACAACTTTTTTTTTATTTATAAGGTTTTTAATCAATTATATGGAAGTTGAGACTACTTTTATCAGTGGTGATACCATATTGATATTTAAATTTCATAATTATATATTTATAGTTTAATAAAATTTAAATGTAAGTTTTATTTAAAAATTAAAAATTTTAATCAATTAATATATATTTATTACAAATGAGGACCCCTCTCTGGAGTAAGGTGGCTGGCTGTTTTCTGCCTTTGCTATGTTTTTGTTTTCTTTATCTACAGGTTTTCATGGCCCTCCATTTCCTCTGTACTTCTTACGTTTTTGGCATTAGCCTTTGTGATGGTTTTGAGTGTATGCTCCATTGTTGTTTAGGATTTCTCCCAGCAACTTGATCAGACTTCTTCTTGTTAACTGTTTTAGTTGTTGCTCTTTGAGCTTCTTGCTTTTAGCTGCTATCTTCTGATGTTCAAGGTTGAGGGACCCTTTCAAAACCCTTTCTACCAATAAAAAAAACTAAAAATACATCTTTTTACTCGTTTTTTTTTTACTTAAAATAAGTCTGTGTTTTTCTAGTGTCCTAACTTATATTTGGTTAAGTTTATATTGATTGTGGTTATATTTTATAATTGAAAAGATAGGAGCTTAAAATTCTAAATATAATTTTCAAGGTCGAAAACTAAAAAATGTGTATCAAATCTATTTTTATTATAGAGTTCAATAAAAGTTCAATTCAAAATTATCCATTGAAAATTTTATTTTTAAGAGCTAATTAAAAGTAGGTGAAGTATGTCCTTTGTGGGACATCATAGTGACATGTCCTTCGGTTCTCTTCCAAGAGACCACCTGTTGAAAAAGAAAAGAAGTATGCAAAACATTTCATTTTGTCTTATATAATTAAATATCATAATTTTTTATTTAAAAGTATTTTTTTACTATGGTATTTAATATAGCCTTGGAATTGCATGTAATTCAAGCATATGTTACATTAAAAATTTTGAAATTACAGTTGTAAATTTTTTGACATATAATATTTTTTATTCATCTTTATGAAAAAAAAGTTACAATATAGGGTGTGTAAAAACAAAATTTTTAATAATAATTAGAGGTTTGACTAATTGTAATTTAAGTATTTTGATAAATAAGCTAGTTGTATGAATATATTATGATTAAAAATAATTTTTTATTGTGATACTTAATTTTTTAATTTATTGAATCATGTCTAATATAAAAGCTTAACCTAAAAATTAAGGTAGCTTTGAATTGCTAGTTATATTTAACATTGAAATTTTTGGAAATACCTTTGTAAATATCTTGAAATATTGTAATTTGGATTCATCTTTACAAAAAAAACAAAAAAGTAAAAAATAAGGTTTATAAAAAAGTTGATTAGATGTTTGATTAATTGTAATTTAAGTATTTTGAATATAAATAAGTTAGTTTTATGAATATCTTATGATTAATATAGGGTTTGTAAAAACAAAAACTTTTAATGATAATTGAAGGTTTGATTGATTGTAATTTAAGTATTTTGGAATTAAATGAAGCAGTTCTATGAACATTTTATGAGCTTGGTTGTGGAGTAAATATGGTGGCAGTATTGTTGTGAAAGTAGTATTGTTGTAGAGTAGATCTACATGTAATATTGTTATGGAGTAGATATAATTGTATATAGTTAAAGGTAACCTTTAATTATATGCAATTTTTTTGTAAACAGTAGTCTTGGATTTGTATATAATTAAAGTATATATAACATTGATTTTTTTTTAAAAACCTTTGTAAAAGTTTTGAAATATAGTATTTTGGATTCATCTTTATGAAAAAGTGTTACAATATAGGAATTTTAAAAACAAAATTTATAATGACGATTATAGGTTTGATTAATTGTAATTTAAGTATTTTGAATATAAGTAAGTTTTTTTTGAAAAATAATTTGAAAATTTTATATTAAAACAAGGTTATTTACAAGTTAGGGCAAAACTCCTCCCAACCTTTACCAGCAAGAGCACATGTTTCCTCCATTTAACTTTCCAATAAACTTTCATAACTCTAAAATCTAAGGTACTAAGAACTAACCACTTTTGATTACAATACTTAGAGGAGATTTGCATTGGAGCCAAATATCCTAAACCATATCTCTGCAATGGCTATCCAAGTTAGACAAACACTAGATTTGCTTACCAACCTGCCTAATCCTCTCATCCTCAATAGCCATGAAATTATGTCATTTAACCCCTACCTCCTTCTCGGTACTTGTCTTAGCTAGGAATTCTGCCACTTTATTTAGAGCTCTACCCACATAAATTAGAATCACATCATCCAATTCCCTCCACAACTTCTTAATTTAGGTGACAAGAATTCTTAACCTCTATGTCTCCAAAGCAAAGTTCCTCATGCAATCCAGAGCTCCTACCAAGATTTGAGAATTTTATTTAATGATCATCCTCCTATAACATTGTCTTACCACATATATAGAAGCAATTTTGTTAGCTAAGGCTTTTGCTTCATTTTTCATGGTCCTACCTAGGCCTTATAGTTCCCAATAGAGCCCTATCCCAACATAGTTTCTACAAACTGATCCAATTCCAACTCTACTTGGATTACCTTTTGCAACTCCATCAATATTAATTTTAATCCAACCTTCAAAGGGTGTTTTATAACTAGCTTAGTCTTCCCTCTCTTGCACTTTGACTTCATTCTCCATCATCCCTATATCAGCCTAATTTTTCATCTTCAACATACATTGCCATAGTTTCTATGACTTTGCTCCAAATTACCTATCAAATGTCATCCAAGGATGAAAAGATTCTTTTAAAAATTTTACCATTTCTCCAACCACACTTGCCACCAAATAAAGTTTAATCCAAGCTTCCACCCGATATGAAGAGTTTCAAATTTAAATTTGCTCCTCTTCCATATTTCCCTAAATATTATATTGGTTCAAATCAACATTAGATTAGATTTTATAAGCTAAAAATCTTTGCTGTCATATATGGTGCATGAATGGGCACTCAAACATCAAGTGGTAAGATGATTTCTCACTTTTGTAGTATAAAACACATTGTTATGGACCGACGATTCCCATGAGTCTCAGATTATCAAAATTAATAATTCTATTGTGTATGAACTACCAAGCAAAAGTTTTTACTTTTGGTCAACACTTGAATTACTAAATCTTTCTCCAATCCTTAATTTGATGTGCATGAGGAGGAGGTTTTAGAAGGATCTTATCATATCCATCATTCACTGTGTAGACTCCAAGACTCCAATATCCCCAAGATAACTCATCCTCATCATCTCTACCTATGAGAAATATTTCTATCAAGATTTTAGTTATGATGGTTTTCAATTCTGAAGTGATTGGAATTGTCCACTTATCCAACTTCTTAAATTACATAAACCTATAATCCCCAACTGATTGGTGTTGAAATAACTTTCAATCTTGATCCAAATCATGCTTTCTATGGTTGTTTTTATTGGTTATAGTTTTGGAAATTTAACAATGATATATGGGTATTGTTCCCATGAATCTATCCAAAATTGTGCCTTCTATCGTCTCCCCAGTTTCCAAAATAATCCATATTTCACTACCTGAGATCCTAACTTAAGATCCTACAATACTAGGGACCCATTACCATCCAAAGGAAAATGACTCATCTCATTTGAGTTCACCTATCCCAAATATCTACTAATTAATACTCTACTAAATAAAGAAGTTGTCTGGAAGATCCGCCTCCAGTAAAGCTTTCCATCCAAAGATTTATTATTTAGCTATGATCTCCTTAGTCTCAAACCTCCCTTTTCCTTGGGCTAACTTACTTTCTCCCAACTTACTAACCTAACACCAATTTCTTCTCTCCTTGTACTTCTCCCTATAAAAATTTTCAAGCCATCTTGTCCAACTCTTTTCATATGGTATGTGGGGCAGCAAGGATATAAAAAAATTAATCTATCCCCAAAGGTTAATCATTTGTGAGACCAATGGTTAATTCTTTCTTTGATATGATCCAAAAGATTCCTCTAGATAGCTATCTTTAATTTTTTAAATATCATTCTTAAATATAGTCAATTTACTCTATTAAAAGCCTTGGATAGATCCAAATTCATCACCATTATTGGTAGTTTATTTGATTTTATGGTATAAAGACTTTACTGAGTAGCACCAATTACTTCATGAATTTGTCTACCATGCATGAAATCGAATTGTTCAATAGATATAGAAGTAGAGAAGAGCCTTTTAATTCTTTATGCAATTATTTTTGCTATGATTTTATACACACAGTTACTCAAAGAAATACGTCTGAAATCATCAAAGGAAGAAGGATTGTCCCTTTTTGGAATAAGAGAAATGAAGGAAGAATTGAAGACTGCATTTACCCTTCCTTTTTACCTAGACTCCTCCACAACCTTGAGTACATTAGACTGCAAAAGGTCATAGAGCCCGAGATAGAATTTCAAAATCCATCCATCAGGTCTTGGGCTCTTATCTTTCTAGAAGGAGGTTAAAACAACTTTGAGCTCCTCCTTTGAGACTTTCTAAATCAATTCACCATTGGCTTCCTCATCTATAAATCTGGGAAAGAGAGAAGTTATTTTAACTATTTTAGCTATATTAACTTGACTAATACCCTTGTATAGTTAACCAAAATACCTTACACCCATGTCAGTTATCCCTTC
Source organism: Wollemia nobilis (assembly GCA_028583015.1). Classification (NCBI taxonomy): domain Eukaryota; kingdom Viridiplantae; phylum Streptophyta; class Pinopsida; order Araucariales; family Araucariaceae; genus Wollemia; species Wollemia nobilis. The sequence continues at coordinate 68,061 of JAQPPZ010005031.1, forward strand.
AAAGGAGGAGACTTTATTTCTATCTTGTCCCTTTAGCTCCCAAATTGTATTTTATTGTTTTTTGTGATTTGCAAAGCTATGAAAAAAATTAGTGTTCTCATCCCCACTTGCAATCCATAGTGTTCTACTTTTGAGCCTCCATTGTGCTTCTCTCTCTACCAACAATCTTCTCTTCTCCTGTTCTAAATTTTTATACTTTAGCCTTATTTCCTCATCAATTTCTTTTTCAAAGTAATCTGCTAGAAACATTGCAAGTTCCTCCTCAATCTCCCTCAAATTTTTCTCATCCATCAATTTTTTTATGGGTCCATTGAACCACTGCTGCTTTAACCCTTTTTAGATTTGCTGCAAATTTTATGGGTACATTGAACCACTGTTGCCTTAACCCTTTTTAGATTTGTTGTAAATTGTATACTAACATATTCTTTTAGACTAGAATCAAACTTCATCCATTTTGATTTGACTAGAGTTACAACATTATCCTCTTTTAATTAATCAAAAATAAATTTAAAAAGACTGTGATTTTATCTCCTCTTTTGTTATAAAAAACATGATAAAAAAGTGATTAATCTCCTCTAACTACAATCTATAAATGTTATTAAACAAACTCTATACCACTAAAAATTTATCCTCTTAAAATTCTATTAATTCTTATCCTCGTATTTCTCCAAATAAAAATAGATTTCATAGGTACTAATTCTACCAAACTCCTTTAAATTCGAACTTTTAGATAAAGTAACGTGCGTGTGTATAAAAGAGATCATATAATCGTGAAACATAATATCACGTGATTTTTTAAATTTTGTCGGCAGGGTTGTACAATTTTCACAATTAACCTTGTGATTTTTTAAATTTTGTCGGCAGGGTTGTACAATTTTCTTAATTAACTTTTAAAAACCTTAAATAAAGTGTATAAATATTAAACTCGTTAGTGTAAAAATATATATATTATTTACATTATGTGAAAGAAACATGGCCAAAGTCCCTCCACTATCTACTCGCTAGTTTTCAGACTCGGCGAGAGTCTGAACTCTATAGTCATGACTGCAGACACTTCAAAGATTTTCAAGCGAAAAAAAAGAAAAAAGATTCAAGCTTTACATAAAAGCAATCCTACAGGTAAAGACAATAAAACAATTACAACGCGTACCTATCATCATCTTTGAATGAACGTAAATCATAAACCGCCTGTTGTCCTGTGCCCTCTTGTAGTCCGATTTCTTCTTGGGTTTCTTCTTTGGCATATACTCACCGTCCCGCTTGACCTCCCTGTTCGCCAGGCAGAAAAACGTCAGATAATCCCTCGGATTCCCATCATTAATCCCCTTCGCCCTCAGCGCCTTGGCAATGTCCGCATACATCATCTCCATCGTCCTCCACTGGCAATACAAAATGCCCTGCATCGCTCTACTATCCGGCTCCCCCTCGGGCCACATGGGCAACACCACATAAACCCTAAACGGCTCTTCCGCCTCAATCTTGCTGACAATCTTCAAAGACAGCTCTTTCGGAATAAGATGCAACGCATTTATGTCCTCCACCTTGATGTCATCAGGCTTCCACCCATACGAGCTTCCCAAAAAGTACTGGTTTTCGATATAGATAAAGTTCTTCGCGCGGCGGATGGCGTGGATATACGCGTCCTGGATGCCACGGTCTATAATGTTGTCCTCCTTGCTCACCAACCCCGATTCCGCGGCTTTGTCGGGCGTATCAGGAAACCCAACTGCGGCTTCCCCGTCGATTGATCTGAAGAGCTGAACATGCCAAGTTTCGTGGTCTTCGTCATCCGTCACGGGAGACGGAGGAATAATTTCCCCGATTTTTCCCAGGGGGAGGAGGAGGACATCTTTGTCCCCTTGTTTTCTCCACCTGTCCTCGAAGTTAGACAAAACATCCCACGCGATCTGGCCCTCGAGCTTACAGTGAATATCATGCCACGGCTCCCGCGGACCTCCCTTCTCAATACAAGCCCCGTCAATGCTCGGCTGATGAAAGTCTTTTTGATGCGCCGAGTCGAGGGTTCGAAACAGAGAATGGAACTGCGTATCGTACCTTCCATCGCAGAGATCAATACCTCCGACAAAGCTCACGATCCGCCTCTCATTGGACCCGCGCCCCGGCAGAGGGCCATCCGTGACCACGATCTTTTGATGGTGCGTATACGTCATGGAATCTACCAGTTTATCAACCCAGCAGGAGTCGTCCTCGTCGGGGTTTCTAGGGCAAAGGACGCAGCGTACCTTGGTTCCTTGGAAGTAATCGAAGGTTTCCCGACCGTGCGTATCCGCCAATCCTTTCTTGTACAAAACCTTTACGGAGGTCCTGTCTTTCCAGACGAGCATCAAGACCCTGACACCTTCCTCGGCCTTCTTCTTGAGGAGCTGCCCCAGGGTTTGATCCCCGCCTGGTTTCGACCTCCGGGAGTCGCGGATCAAGGTTATCTCTGTGTAGACGGACCAGCCCGTGATGTAAATGAGGTGCCTGGCGTTCTCGATGGCGTCGAACACGTCCTCCCAGCAGCGGTGCGGTTGGAACACCTGACCTCCCGCGAGGGGGATATGAGGCATGAAGTTGTCGGGCATGTGGGCGTCTTGGTACAGGGTGACCTTGCAACCCTTGCGCTGGGTGAAGAATGTGTAGGGCACCCCTGGGAATTTGGGGGTGCCGATGCCGCGGCCCCAGTTGCGGTCGCGTGATACATCGAGATACTGCAGCTTGACGCGGATCCGGCCGCCGAAGGGTTCTCTGTCTTCGTCGTTGAGGAGTTCGTGCCACTTCCCGTCAAGGAGGTCTTTCACGGGAACGTTGGCGCACCCCAAGTTGGAGTTACCATTTTTCACTTTCACGACCACTTTGGCGGCCTGGTGCGCGCAGTAAATGTGGAAAGAACCACCGGGATTCACTTGCTGGTCTTCTATTATCCGGGTTTCATCCAGATCGATCGTGGCATACAGTTTGTTCTTGCTCTGTTCAGAATACGATCTTTTGTTGCTCTGTTCAAACAAGAAGATATCTAAGAAAGCCCAAAATAAAAGAAGAATTAGAAATCTGAAAGTTTGAGTAAACATTCTTCTTACTCACATTTCTCTTTCGCTTCAAATCCTCCGCCTTGTTGATCGTCACATTAAGTGTCCCGTGAATCAACAGCTGTGCCATGTTGAAACTCACAGAATGTCTATCGACTCTCTGAATCGAATCGGGTCGTTTGCTGAGTGGCCATATTGACGACGTCTGGACAGCTATTTCCCATTCTGCGTGGGAGTTGGTGGGTACGGGTTCTTCCTTGACGTGACTAGACATGATTTCACCACGTTTTTTTTCTTCATTATGTCCGGAGAGGCTTGTACAATTTTATGACCTTTGCTCTTCGTTCTGTCAAAAGGTGTGTACAATTTTTTTATAATTAACTTTAACCTGTTCATTCACTATTCAATACAGGCTAGTACAAACCTCCTGACAGAACGAAGTACAAACCAAGAAAAGGTCGTGAAATCACGTCTGGTCGCGTCAAGGAAAAACCTGGCCACGGAGAATGGGAAATAGCTCTCCAGACGTCCTGAATATGGCCACTCACTAAACGACTCGATTCGATTCACACAGTTCATAATGTTTAATAGCTGCTTGGTTGGTCATAATCAACCAGACTGTAATCGTGAATGTACAAATTAAAGTTAATTATAAAAATTGTACAAACCTCCTGAGAGAACGAAGTACAAACCTCAGACATAATGAAGAAATAAGGTCTTGAAATCACGTCTGGTCATGCCTAACTCACTCAACAACTCGATTCGATTCAGAGAGTTGATAGAGTTTTTCTGAGCTTCAACATGGCACAGTTATATTCACGGGACACTCCATGTGACGAGACTAAAGTTGTGAGAGGAAAGAATAGTACAGGGGATGAAAGTCCTAATATGGGTTGTTGTGGAAAGTTTAATGTGTTGCAACTAAAACTGTTGGAACCTGCATACTTGTGAGAAGTGTGGAGGACATAATTACTCTAAATAAAGGTGTTGGTGTTTGGTACCGTGAGAAGTGTGGAGGACATAATTACTCTAAATAAAGGTGTTGGTGTTGGTACCGTGAGAAAGTCACAAGAAAGTGCATGTTGAATGTGGTTGGATAGAAGTAATGGAATGGAACAAGGTAAAATGTGTGTTCTATCAGGGAAGCATTAAATTTTAAATTTTAGAGTGTCTCGTGAATATAGCTGTGCCATGTTAAAGCCTAGAAAAACTTTTATCAACTCTCTGAATCGAATCGAGTCGTTTACTTGTTAGAGTAAATCACTATATAAAATATATTTATATAGAAAAGCAATTATAGTGTTTCAAACTTTAACGGCAGAATTAAAGAAAAATTAGACAAACACACAGAAGAAGAGACAACGATTTTAACGTGGTTCACCCAATGTGGGTTACATCCACCGAGAATTTTTAGTCCTTCATTTTCTCAATCCAAGCAATAGAGGGTTACAACCTACAGCAAACATCTGCTGTAATTTCCTCTCTATATTTCCAAGGAATTAACACAGTAATTTTCTTTGTCATCATACTCATCTCTGTTTTTCCTCACAATTATATATAAGAAAAAAAACAGAAAAACAAACTGCTTTTCTTAATACATTCCAAGATTAACATTGAGTTCCCAACATCTAATTTTGGGATAAAAACAAAAAAACTTTCCCTGGTTGTCCTGTTGTAAATCCGGAAACTTTCTCTGGTAGACTAACGATCGTAAATCTGGAAACTTTCCTCGCCCGTCTCGCAATGAAATCCGAAACTGTCTCTATTTAGCCTCCTCATAATTAGGCTCCATTCCTAACAATATCCCACTTGGAGACTAATTCCATTGCACCATACTGCAACCAAGGACTAAAAAAATTCTCATCATGGCCTCTTATTCCTTAAGGCCAATTGAAGTTGAGCAAAAGCTCAACTTTTCTCTTGACACCACTTTTGTAAGCATATCAGCAGGATTTTGTGATGTGTGAACCTTCCCTAATTTCAAAGATCCATCTTCCACTACTGATCTAATGAAATGATACCCGAGTTTGATGTGTTTAGTTTTTGAATGGAATGTTGAATTCTTTGCAAGGTGTATAGCACTCTGGCTATCACTCCACAACCTATTATCCTCTTGCTTCTTCCCCAGTTCTTCCATTAATCTTTGCAACCAAACCATCTCTTTGTTCTTCTCCACCCACCACGACCCGGGCACCAGACACTCATCCGTCAAGAAGTCGCACGACTTGTTCACGAGCGCCACGCTACGATTCACCCGGAGCTCGAAGGGTTTCTCGGGGCCCTCCCACCCGGACACGATGTGCAGCTGCGCCTGTAGGTTGTGCCAGTCGCTCGAATTCTTTGAATCCTGCAGGTACCACGACTTTCGCGTGTCGATCTCCAGCCTCTCCCCGACATGTTCGTAATGCATGAGCTTGTCGGGGTAGTGAGGGATCACATCAATCACATTCACGATATGCAACACCCACAGCTCCGAAAGCGCCTCGAAGCGGCGCTTGAACTCCGCATTGCCCACGCCTGGGCACCCCACCACGAACGACGCCACCGGCACGACCGGTCTCCCAGGCACAGATGAGGTCATCTCGTTCGTCACGATGTCGAAGGCGCTGAGCACCGACAGGGCTACGCCAAGGCTGTGGCCCACCATGGTTATGCTCACCTCCTTGTCCTTGTACATCCATTTATTGGTCAACGCTCTTTTACCTTTGGGTAGCTCAACCAAATCCCAAGTTTGGTTATGGAATAAAGAGTCCATTTCTTCATTCATTGCAAGCTCCCACTTATTCCTGGTATCCATCTGTAATGCTTCCTGAAAACATTCTGGCTCACCAGCATCAGTATACAAAATATAATCAGAGAAACGTTGAGGAATTTTACTTATCCTGGTAGAACGTCTAACAACACTTTCTGGAGATTGAGGTGCTTGTTGTTGCTGCTGAACATTTTGATCTTCTACCACCTTTGGAGTTACCTTTTCTATGTGTCCATCAAGGTCTATGTATTCAGCATTTTCCTCTTTCTGTTTCTTTCCCTGCAACCGATCTTTATACAAGTTTTTTTCATTAAATATGACATCCCTACTTCTAATGACTTTTCGGTTATCACAATCCCATAATCTGTAACCCAAGCCATCAATACCATAACCAATAAAATAGCACTTTTGGGCCTTAGCATCTAACTTATTTCTGTTCTCTTTGTCTATATGCATAAAAGCCTCACATCCAAATACCTTAAGGAAAGAATAATTTACTGGTTTACCTGTCCAAAGCTCTTCCGGAATTCCTCCATCCAAGGCACTAGACGGTCCTCTATTAATCAGATATACTGCAGTATCAATAGCATGAGCCCATAAAAATAATGGTAAGCCTGCATGTATTCTCATGCTCCTAGCACGCTCCATGATGGTTCTATTCATTCTTTCTGCAACCCCATTTTCTTGAGGTGTTCTTGGAACTACCTTGATTCTTCTAATTCCATTTTTAGAACAAAACACATCAAATTCTCTACTGCAATATTCTCCACCATTATCCGACTTTAGACACTTTAACCTTTTTCCAGTTTCATTTTCAACTAATGCTTTCCAATTCTTAAAGGTATTAAAAACATCACTTTTATTCTTAATGCAATATATCTATGTTTTTCTTGTTGCATCATCAATAAAAAGTACATAGTAAGAGGAACCTCCAAGAGAAGTTACCTGAGCTGGGCCCCAAACATCTGAGTGCACAAGCTCCAATTTCTCTTTCTTCCTTTCCTTGCCATCCTTGAGAAATCTAACTCTCTTTGCTTTACCATAAACACAATCCTCACAGAATTCCAAATCAATCTCTTTTAACTTAAGTAATAACTTTCTTGAATGTAAAATTTCCATACCTTTTCCACTCATATGGCCAAGTCTTTGGTGCCACAAAGATGCACTCTCACCTGTAGAAACTAAATTCATGGAGCAGTGAGAAAAATCAGTAAGTAAATAAAGAGTACCCACCAATTTACCTCTAGCTACTATCAATGAACCTTTAGTAACTTTCCAAGCATTTTCTCCGAATGCAACCGTGTATCCTTCACCATCAAGGTTACTTGCCGATATAAGATTTCTCTTTAAATCTGGTATGTGTCTCACCTCTTTAAGAGCCCATTGACATCCATTTGGGGATTTAATCAAAATCTTTCCAATACCCACAATTTTACATGGTTGGTCATTTCCCAATAGAACCTGTCCATAATCTCCAGAAACATAATCTATGAAGTATTCCTTATGTGAGGTAGCATGGAATGAAGCACCACTATCAATTACCCAATAATCACTATTTCTATCAAGAGATAATATTAAAGCATCTTGTAGAATTTTTCCGATAATATTGGCTTCGAAGTGTTACCATTATTATCATTACCTTCATTTCCATCACCCTTTCTTTGCCAATAGTCCTTCTTGAGATGACCCTTTTTGCCACAGTGCCAACACTGTAGCTTTCCTTTTCCACGTGATTTGGATCTGCCTTTGGATTTGCCATGATGTGAACTCTTGCCTCTTTCTCTTCCTCTTCCTCTATTCTCAATAGTTAAGGCGATGCTAGATGATTCTCCTGTGGTTTTTCTTCTCATGTCCTCACTGAGTATCACACCAACCACATCATCAAATTCTAATTTATTTGAACTCGAAGCAGAGTTACTTACCGCCATTACCAAACTGTTCCAAATTTTCGGAAGAGAGCATAAGATTAATAAGGCCCTAAGCTCATCATCAAAATCCAATCCTACTGAATGCAATTGATTAGTGACAGTATTAAATTCATTTAAATGATCATGCACAGATCCTCCTTCACTCATTTTCATGTTAAATAACATTTTCATTAAGAATACCTTATTTGATGCTGATGGTTTCTCATACATCTTGGCCAACTTATCCATGACTCCCTTGGTAGTCTTTTCATCAAAGATGTTGAAGGCTACGGTGGCTCCCAAGCATAGCCTCACAGTACCCAATGCCTTTCTATCAAGGAGACTCCACTCCTCATCAGACATAGATGAAGGTCTCTCTATTTCCCCCTCAAGAGGTAAGTAAAGATCCTTCTGGTACAAGTAATCCTCCATTTGCATCTTCAGAATTGAAAGTTCTGGCCATTGAATTTTTGAACTCTAAACCTCCCTTCTTCCGCCATTGCTCCCACTTGATCTAGAAATTCTCCTTCTGTCAAGTGCACCCAACAAAACAACCGCTCTGATACCACTTGTTAGAGTAAATCACTATATAAAATATATTTATATAGAAAATCAATTATAGTGTTTCAAACTTTAACGGCATAATTAAAGAAAAATTAGACAAACACACACAGAAGAAGAGACAACAATTTTAACGTGGTTCACCCAATGTGGGTTACATCCACCGAGAATTTTCAGTCCTTCATTTTCTCAATCCAAGCAATAGAGGGTTACAACCTACAACAAACATCTGCTGTAATTTCCTCTCTATATTTCCAAGGAATTAACACAGTAATTTTCTTTGTCATCATACTCATCTCTGTTTTTCCTCACAATTATATATAAGAAAAAAAACAGAAAAACAAACTGCTTTTCTTAATACATTCCAAGATTAACATTGAGTTCCCAACATCTAATTTTGGGATAAAAACAAAAAAACTTTCCCTGGTTGTCCTGTTGTAAATCCGGAAACTTTTTCTGGTAGACTAACAAACTGTAAATCTGGAAACTTTCCCTGCCCGTCCTGCAGTAAATCCAGAAACTTTCTCTGTTTAGCCTCCTCATAATTAGACTCCATTCCTAACATTACTGACTTAGGCAGTACGGATTTTTCCTTGACGTGACCAGACGTGATTTCAAGACCTTTTTTCTTCATTATGTCCGGAGGTTTGTTCCATTCTCTCAGGAGGTTTGTACAATTTTTATAATTAATTTTAATTGGTACATTCACGATTACTGCTGATTATGACCAACCAAAGCAGCTATTAAACTAATTATTTTTTATTCGAGGTTTGCTCAATTTTTTTAATTAACTTGAATCTGCACATTTACTATCACATATCCAGTGCGGTATGAGTTGGTTGATTCTGTAAGAAGCCAACAAATTAATTTGTTTCTTCATATTATGTTGGAAAGTTTGTACATTTTTTTAAATTGACTTTATTTTGTATTTTCACTATGCAATATTGTTCGATTTAATAAAAAAATTGATCATCCAAATAGCTATTAAATTAATTTTAAATATAAAAATAATAATTTAAATTTATAATTAAAAAATATATATTTTAAATTTATTTTATCTGTGAGAAGTTTTAGCTTTTTACAATAAGTATAATTAAAAAATTATAAAAATACTTTTAAATTATTTTTAAATAATTTATTAATCTTGTTTAAAATTATCTTAAGTTGTTATTGATATTATGTTAAATTTTTTTAATTTGTTATGCTTGATGTATTTTAACTTGTTAAAATTATTTTTTAAACTCTTACAACTATTAATATTATGTCAAATCTTCTTTTATCTAGCTACAACTACCCAGATTCTCTTTTAACATTTCTTGTTGGTATTTTGCCAATTTTAATTTTCTTAATATCCTTGTATAGGGCCACAACTATTACTATTATGTTAGAATTATCTCTTTTTTTACTGTTTTAACTACATGAACACATTTAAAGTTTTAGACATTGTGTCAAAATCCTCTTTATTTGTTGTGGCCTCGGAATTCGAAATTATCTTTTTACTGTTTTAACTATGTAAATACATCTATAATTTTATCTTTTTAACATGTAACACTCAAATTTTTGTAATGATGCAGATAAATTTTCACCTAAATGCGCGGAATTATCTTTTTATTACTCTAACTATTAAGTAGAAATTATCTTTTTACTGTTTTAAGTAAATACATTTATATTTTTATCTTAAAATAATACTGTTTTTTTAACATGTAACACTCAATTTTTGTGTAATAATGCAGAGAACTTTTCACCTAAATGTTCTGTATCTTTTATCTTTGTATAAATTAGTAAAAACAATTTTTTATAAAATATAAATTTTATGATATTTATATAATTTAAAATTATTCATGGACATGCAACTACCTCTCAAAATGAAATGCAAACTAATTTTCAGATTAATTCCGCTTCGAGCGGGATGTCTCTTGACCCTACTTTCTACTTTTCTTTCCATAGATACAATGAGATGAGTTTTTCTTTATTATTGTTTTATTTATATAATACATGTATTATGGAAATAATTTAAGAGGAAAAGGGTTTGTTATAAAATTAAATGATATTTATAGTAATGATAAATTATAAATGAAATTTATTTTAATTTTATATAATTAATGGGTTAGTTTTAATTTCATAATTAATTGGTTATGTGAAATTGAAATAAATTTCATTTATAATATATAACTACGGTGAAATGGTATTATAATAATTTATTTATTATATAATTAACAAGAAAATATTTATTTACTTAACAAAAAGGTACAAAATTTTTTAATACAGAGCATTTTAAAAAATAGAACATGAAGATAAACAAATTTCATTATTGGAGTCTTCGTCATCCTCAGATACCATTCATACCCTTTTGCTTCTTGATGATTTGGCGACAATAACTAGGGGCTATATTTATTACCTGATTCGCTAGTGTGTCAGTCTCTTTGTTGAATCCACGTCTAGTGTGTTGATATGATATTTTGTCAATTATCCTGCCTAATTTTCTAATCCCGTCTTGAATAATCTTCAATTGTAAAGATCTAAAATCTTTATTTTTGGCAAGAGCTATTATTATCATTTTAGAATCCCCATAAACTGTCACCTGAGTGATTCCTTAATTTACCACCAATTTTAAGTCGATTTCACATCCAATAGCCTTTGCCACATTGTTAGATGTTGTTCCCAAGATGATCATGTATTTGAGAAAGATCTCACGGGGTCCTATAAGAATCAATCCCCCTATCGTTGCTTAATTGAGGTTGGACTTGGAGGCACCATCAAAGAAGAGTGCCAAAAAACATATGTCAAGCAAAGAATTATTTACTTTGCATCCTCATTGTGTCAGTAAAGCTTAGATATTAAGTTGGTAGATCATTCTTCTTTCTATGGGTGATAGATCTTCTTCATATTGTTGTTGATAGAAACTAGATTTGACATTTAGGACTAATTCTTCTTTTATCCTTCATATTAGAGTTTATTGTTCTTACCTTTCCTTCAAAAATCATCTAGTTTCTGTCCAACCAGATGTACCAAACGACAAAATATGGTGTAGAACTCCACATATATTTTAGGAGGTGCATACCTACCAGTTTACCTTTATATTCTTTGTTCCAATTGGTAAAACATGTGTCTATGGTTAACCTTCCAGAGTAGGAAATACCAAGAATTTTGGTTATTCCTAACAAAATTGAAATTACCTTTTGGGTATTCAAACAAAATATGGAAACTTGTTTCACTATTCTGCATGCACTTGTAACAAACATGAGGCTCTGCTATACTCCTCTTTTGCATATTATCACTTGTTAAGATTTTATTTTGATAGACTAACCACCTGAATACTTGCAGTTTAGGTGGTGCTCTAGTTTTCAACAATATCAATAGTTTTTTGTTGGCAGGTCCAATCTACTGATGTTGGACTTCTATATGCATTAAGTATTTCCCATTACTACCGATGCTACCCCAAATAAGTTTGTTTGACATCATGGGATAAAGAGATCTAATGCTCACCACGTGGGACTTAAAATAATCCCAATCTCCTTGAAGCTGAGATGGAATGAGAGGGGATATCCAGTTCAAATTTTTTGAGGTCCAATGAAACAAGTCACCTAATTTGAGTATTCTTTGGCTTTCCAAGTGATTCTACAATTCGATTGAAGTTCTCTCTTTTAATGGTGGATTTCCTAGGATCAGGTCCTCCTATAGATTAATTGACTTACCATCTCTTGGTAGCCAATAAATTCTATCCTCTATTATGCTATTTACAACCACTATATGTTTCCAAACCGATGAGGCTCTAATAAGTTTGTCTATGTGTTTGAGCATTTGAATACCTGTTTGATTATTTACATATTTGCTGACTAGTATGCACTGCCATGCTTGATCGTCTTTAAGCATGTTCTAGAGAAGTTTTGCTCCCAGTGCTTTCGAAACTATCTCTATTTTTTTTATTCCCAGTCCTCCTTGAATTTAACTTTTGGTGACCATCTCCCAATTGACCAAGTGGAACTTTTTTCTTTTTGATTGCCTATCTCCTTGCCATAGGAAGTTGCGTATGATTCCATTTGCCTTTTGCAATATAAACTTGGGAGCATGATATACTAATAGTTGGTAGACTGGAAGAGAAGCTAAAAATAATTTGATCAATACTAACTTTGTATCCACCTAACCATCTTGTCCAATATTGGGTTCCAACAATCTAAGCCTTTGAGATGGAATCTCATGGGCATTCCTAGATATTTGAAGCATTTTTTTGTGCCAGACCAAAATCCTAGGATAGTGCAAAAGAGTTTGAATCTTATTGCTACAACATTTTGTGTATAGAACTAACTTTTTTGAGTTTTTATATGAGCCCTAGTAGCTTGTGTGTACATTGTTCTTAGTGGCTTCATCTAAAAGAATGACATCATCTACAAATTGGGTATGCGTTACAACTTTACTTCGTGTTGCAACCTCTATCCTTGTTATTTTTATTTCTATTTGAATATGGTTAATTAATCTTCCAAGAGTCTTAGCTAAAATTATGTAAAGGTATGGTGATAGTGGACACCTTTGTCTAATTCCCCTTTTACCCTAAAAGAAATTTGTTGGTTCCCCATTTATTAAGGGGGCTATCCATGGGTTTTTTTATGCATGCTTTGATCCACTTGATGACCTAATGTGGGAATCCAACCTTTTATAGGACCTATTCTACAAATTGTATATTAACTCGATCAAAGTCATTTGTCATATCAAGTTTTATAACTTTTATAGGACCTATTCTACAAATTGTATAGGACCTATTCTTTTTTATTTTCTAATACTATGGAGGGCTTCATGCAATCTTATGATATTATTGTAGACACCAAAATAGCACCAATCCGATTATGTGATTGCAAACACTGATCACTTTGACACACACAGCCCCCAGGGCAGCCCTCAGAGGTTAAATAGTGGTCCTAACCACTTTTACAACAATTTTGGAAGGTCAAAAATCAATTTGGCACATTCAGGCACTTTGCTCAGTATCCGTCCCACCCTGGGACGAATTCAAAATGGGATTCGCCCCACCTAGGGACGAATTCTTAATTCGCTCCGGGGTAGGACGAATTCCAGGTTCAACGGGCAAAAAGAAAAATCTTGACAAGTGGCAGCTAAGGACAGTCCATTAATGCCTCCTGCCTTGCATGCGCGTGTAGGTGAGCAGGGTGAGCGTTAAGTACTGTTGCAAGGGCAGTCATGGAAGCCCAAATCAGGGAGGACTTTCCTCCCTCATGGGAAGGCATGACTGCCACATGGCGCCCATGCATGCCCATCCAAAGAGACCCCCTGGGTCTATAAAATGGTGAGCTTTCTCACCCAAAAAAAGATAGGTTGGAAGCATTTTTAAGCAACGAAGTGCTGCCAAATTGATACCACGCTTTACCTTTGATTCACCTCTTCCACATCCTTGATCTCTTTCGCAAGGGAGGTCATTAGGTGGTTATTGGAAGTGTGAATCCGGATCCAAAAACCGAAACTTGACCACATTGATCTACCAATTCATCGACAACACATTACAAGAGATTTTGGGCCCATCCCGAGTGGATTGGTGCCAAAATCAGGTCCTAATGGTGGGCGGCCTACCCGGGCGCCCTGCACTGCTGCGAGCCTAATCTTCTTTTTAAGAATGATTGGGAATTCATGGCAGATTGTTCTTTTTTTAGACACCAAAACAGCACCAATCCGATTATGTGACTACAAACACTGATCGCTTTGACAAACACAGCCCCCAGGGCAGCCCTCAGAGGTCAAACAGTGGTCCTAACCACTTTCATAGCAATTTTGTAAGGTCAAGAAGCAATTTGGCACATTCAGGCACTTTGTCCAATATTCGTCTCACCCAGGGACGAATACTAACTGGGATTCGTCTCACCCAGGGACGAATTCTGAAATCGTCCCTGGTCAGGACGAATTCCGGGTTTAACGGGCAAAAAGAAAAATGCCGCCAAGTGGCAGCCAAGGACAATCAATTATTGCCTCCTGCCATGCATGCGCGTGTAGGTGGGTAGGTTGGCGGTTAGTGGACTGTCACAAGGGCGATCATGGAAGCCCAAGTCAGGGAGGAGTCTCCTCCCTCTTGGGAAGGCATGGCCGCCACATGGCATCCCCGCATGCCCCTCCAAAGAGACCCCATGGGTCTATAAAATGGTGGACTTTCCCACCCAAAAAGAAGAGATTGGAGGCGATTTCAAGCAACGAAGTGCTGTCCAATTGAACACCCATTTGCATCCTTTTTGATTCACCTTCTCACATCCATTAATCTCTTTCGCAAGGGAGGTTATTGGGTGGCTTTTGGAAGCGTGGATCTAACCCAAATCCAACATTTGACCACCTTAAACCACCAATTTGCCGACACCCCAATCCTAAGAGGTTTTGGGCCCATCCCTAGTGGATTGGCGCCGAAATCAAGTGCCAACGGTGGGAGGCCCACTTGGGCACCCCCGCATTTTCTAAGTTTTATTCTAAAGCATTCTAGATTATTTGTTCATGTTGCATTTTATGTTATTCTGTTTAATTAACTCATAGCTCCATTTCCATGATGTTTTGATTAGATTTCACCATGCTTTTTGTCGCTTTGTTGTCCCCCTAACTTGCAGGTAGCGACATCGAATTCCCGAGGATAGAGGCCAAATTGGGAGAATCCGACCATCTGGGTCATCCCAAAATGGCCCCAATTACCTAACCCCTTTGTCTGTAGGCATTTTGGAGGTCCCGAGGTTCGACATTGGAGCGGCAACAACTCGGCATTCTAACACAATAGAATTCGTCTCACCCAGGGACGAATAACAGCAAAATTCGTCCTACCCAGGGACGAATTCCAGGTGAAGGTAGATTGGCCGACTGTTTCAATGGCAGTGGCCCTCTGGTAATGTCTTCTGACCTCTGTCAGATTTGCAGGTCATTTATATTCATTCTTATTCACTGTTTTCAACAATCTTAGGCATACATCCTTCATTGATTTCAAAGAATAAATGTTTCATGTTTGCAGCAGGTGCTACTAACGCCTTTCTTGTTTCTTTGCATGCAGGAGGAGCAATAAGAAGTGAGGATTTATCAACATCAGCGGCGGCAACACTTTGGCCCGCCCATTTTGCATGTGGGCATGCGGAAGGAGGAAGACTAAGTCACAAATTGTAACAAAGATCCATTTAACGCTCCTAGCCCCTAAAAAGGGAGGAGACATCTTTGTAACCGAGGATAAGAAAATTGAATAAAGAGGGCTGTGCCTTCTCTACATCTTGTCTCTCATTTCCAATCTATTTCCTTTCTTTCGTTTAATGCACCATATCTAGGACTTAAGTGTTATTTTGTATTTGAATGCATCGAAGTAGTTTTCCTTTCTAAAAGCTTCCGAAATCTCATGCTTTCAGTGGCGATCACGGTGGGACCCTATCCCCTGGTTTTAAGATCAAATAACTGATCCTTTTTGTGTTTTGTGCTTGATAGGTACAATTTTTTTAAGCAGACTGTTATTCGTCTCTGACTGTGACGAATTCTTTACTGTAATTCGTCTGACCCTGAGACGAATTTAAATTCGTCTCTGGCAGGGACGAATTCTGTTCTGTAATTCGTCTCACAGAGGGACGAATTCTTGCCTATAAATTTTTAGAGCAGAAGGTCAGAAGCAGCCGGTCCAGGCAGAGAAGAGGTAGGGATTTTTATAATCTCTGTTAAATTTTTTTGTTTTTGTTTCTATTTCTTTGGTTGTTTTTAGTTTATCCTGCTTGCTTAGGGAAATTCATTCATGCTTGTTTCATTTTCGTTAAATAAAATGAATCCCACACACATCACGTGGTAAATTAAACCAAGGAGCTGGTCGTAAGACCCCAGCCCTTGAGCAAGTCCAACGGTGGGTTCATCACCACCTTGGCTTAGCTTTGCATCCATTTCCCCGATTGTCACTGTTGTTAGGCGTAAATCCTGACGAAAGCTGACCGAGTGTCACTGGGGTGATTCCCATGCACGTGAGGATAAGTCTTCTATGGTAGGTGTCATTAACAGGACAATCCCCCTTCCGTACCGCCTATGTTCCACGTACCATCTGCTCTCACGTACCTATAGTTTCCCTCTCGTAAGGGCGGGTATATAGAGAGGTTGGTATATCGGTCCGACAATGGTATATTGAAGGGGCGACCATTTATGGGAGTCATATGAGCCAACATTATGCATTTAAATGTTCTTCAAAACTTGCAAAAACAAAACAAAACATCAAAATGCACTAAACCAGTTTAGGACACACTATTAATCCTTAAAAGAGATAATCACGGTTTGTGTATGTGTGTGTTCATTTCTGCTTAGTGTAAACAAAAAGAAAAATCATCATAAACGAGATAAAAATCTGCTTAGATAGTAGAGAAGCACCACAATGGTGTACACCCGTAGCCAAGCCCAATCAAGGGCGGACGCTATGGAAGGTGCACAAAGAGAGGGTGCTGGTCGCCTTTGCTTTAGCCCTGAGGACTTGGCCATACCGCCTTGGTGGTCTGGCCTACAAGAGAGTCCACATCAGGCCACATCAAAAAGGAATTATTGGGACCCTCCTCATTGGAGTATACCTATTCAACACAGCCCCTTTCGGGAAGAAGCTTTACATGTAGATCTCAATGTAAATAGACAACCGCCTCTTGAGGCTAGATCTGAGTGGCCGCAGCGCGATGAAGCGCTAGAGAGGCATAGTGTTCATTTGGAGAGACAACATGGATATGGCATCTCTCCTTTGCCTCCCATTAGAACAGAAAGACAAAATCCAGAGCGCAGGGCTCTTTACACAGGGCGAGCTAACTCCGCCCGCCCCTTTCAAACCCATGAAAGGGAGTACGAGGAAAGCCATCGCATTCCTCAAGGACAACAAACAGCGTGGGAACCTTGCATTTTTGCACCTGCTAGATATCATGATCACACATCGAGGCCAGAGCCTCAAGTAAATGTCGCCTACCTCGACAGAGGGAAGCAACCCATTGAAATTTTAGATCATCAAGATCGAGGCAAACACATAGGAGAAACATTTAAGCCTCCTGAGCAAAAGAGGGCAGACCAAGTTGACCCGACAGTCGCCAGACATGCCGCTCGCCAAGCCCGAATCACGCAGCTTGAGCAAGGTCATCAGGAGTTAGAGTACTTATACCGCTTGAATAAAGAGCGCATGCAGCGCGAAGCGGATGAGTTATGCTATAAACTACCTGAGAGGGTGCCAACCCCTCGCACCCAAAGAGCCGAACAATATGAGAGGCACAATCCTTTGGTGCAGGACAGGTCTCCGCGACCTCGTCAAGCTTTGCCTCCGAGACCTTATAGACCCGAGAGGGAGGCCACTCCCCAAAACAATGATGGGTACCCTCAGCGGGGACTCAATCAGGGTCATAGGTCTCGCCTAGAGACTCCTCAAGAAGTTTATGAGGAGTATGAACCAGAAATAGAATGGGCCAAAATGCCCCATCAAGGCGGGAGGGCTGCCACTCGGCCACCCCCCCATAGGCCTCCAGTCTCCCATAACTCACAACGGGAGCAAACAAAAGAGGAAGAAATAAAATCTTTCGATGCATACAAAGCGCTATTAGAGCATTTAGAGTCTGTGGAGACAAAAGCTTTGGGCATCAAAAACCCACATTACGTCAACTCCGTAGTCATCCAGTGCATCCCTCAGTGCCCACACCTCTTTACCCCAAACATTTCAAGTTGCCTCAATTGGCAGTCTTTAAAGGTGAAGAGGATGCACAAGAACATGTCACAAGATTCCTAAGTCAATGCTTCGGCATCCAAGATAATGACGCATTGTTGCTTAGGACATTCATAACCACATTCGCAGGCCCTGCCTCGGATTGGTTCACACAATTACCCAAACACAACATAAACAACCTAGATCAATTAGTAGATGCGTTTCTTGAACGCTTTGCCTTCAACACAAAGAAGAAGGCATCACTGAGTGATCTGGCCAGCCTCAGGCAATATGAGGAAGAAACAATGGCAACATACGGGAATCGATGGAGGGCTTTGCTTTCTAAGCTACCCTACCGTCCCCCTATGTCTGATCTCACACAGATGTTTGCACGGAGTTGCTTAAAATCAATCTCTGGGCTATTGTTGCTGCAGCAATACGACAGTTTAGAAGAAGCTTTGGCGCAAGCCAGAGTTATAGAAGAGATTAAAATAGGCGAAGGCACAATCGCCAAGCCTAAAAAGAAAGAGTGGAATAAAACCACTAAGACCGGGACTACGCAATCACAACCCGCTGCGGTTAACCAAGTTGCGATAAATGTTCCCAAGCCCGTGCAAGAAATACAGCCCCAAAAGGCTAATTACCAGGCAGTGCCTCCTAGTTATGAAAGAGATAATAAGAAACAGGAGCAGAATCAACAGCGTCGCCCTAGGCGACAATTCACCCCTTATACGGAGTCTAGGGACTCCTTATTTGACCGCTTGTCAGCGACAAATTTAGTCACCCTTCCAGAGATCCAAACTATAGACCCTAATGCTCCCAAGCCTAAGGGATACAGAGAGGAATTATATTGTAGATTCCATAGGCGAAGGGGACATGACTTGAATGGATGCTAGAAATTCAAAGGATTAATCCAAGATTTGATCGACAATAAAACATTGGCCGTGGACAACCCCATAGCGCCAAATAATCAACAAATGGGGGTATTCAAGGACCCTTTGCCTGCCCACGAGGCACAGGCAAAACCTCTCCAGATTAATGAGGTGCGACAGAATCTTCCCATGCAAGGATTTGTGGGAATGATTAGCATAGTGACCAGGAACAAAAAGTACCCATCAGTTGCCCCCGAGGTAGCTACAAGGGAAGTTCCAACAACGTCGCAGCCTCAACAACGCCCTGTGCAGTTGCCTCCGCCTAGACCCGAGGTCACGATACGGACCAAACTCACGTAGAGTTTGCGGACCACATCGGCTAGGCTTTCCATCTATGAGCTTATTCAACAGTCAACACCTCATAGAGAAGCTCTTATGGAAATTTTAAAAGCCATCAAATTACAGCCTCACGAAGCAAATTCTTTCAACAACTTCGTGGGACATGTGAAACGATGTACGGAGCCGGTCATTACCTTCAGAGAGGATGAAGTCAAAACAATATCGAATGACATGGCAGATCCACCCCTGCACGTTATCGCGCGGGTCAACGGGGTCCCGTACAAGAGAGTGTTGGTAGATACTGGCTCGTCCAATAACATCATTACCACTGTAGCACTAAAACATCTGAAGCTGCCAACCTCTCATATCATAGCCTCCACATACACACTGCGAGCTTTCAACGATGCAATATGCTCGACAGTCGGCATAGTTGTTCTGCCTATCCAAGTAGGACAAAAGACAATACCTACATTGTGCCATGTGTTGGAAGGCGAGATGGCTTACAATATACTGCTAGGGCGGCCTTGGATCAGGGACATGAAGTGTGTCCCTTCGATCGCTCACCAGTGCTTAAAGTATGCTTTTGAAGGAGAAATACATGTAGTCCCGATGGACTTAGAACCCTTCAAGTATTGCAATGCGGTGCAATTAATGCCTCAATCGACCCTCCCTTCAACGCATTTGGATTTCTAGTTAAATCCATCTAAACAAGGTCCAATACCGTAGGCACCACTGGTGACCAAAACATCAAAATCCCAGCCAGGTGAGTCTTCATCATCTGCTCCTTCACTACCAATGCCACCTGTCATGGCTAAACAGAAGGACAAGGGAAAACAGATCATGGAAGAGGCTCAGCCCCTAGAAGAGGGGTTGCCAACAATTTCAACGGTATCAACAGAGGAAATACCTAGCACAACGGAAGCTGAGACTCCTAAAACACCAAACATGGAATGGACTCAGGAAGGACTCCCGTTCCCTCCCTCCCAAGCATCAACAATCACTCGTTGAAATGGCCAGTACAGGCCTGGGGGAGTATTTAGTGCGGAATGTTGTGGCAACGCCCGCATTAGAATCAGTACAGGACATGGGGAGACCTCGCCTTCCCATAGGAACAGTTGTTCCTCTAGGTTACCCACCAAAACCGGACAAATTTTGTGTATGGGGGCCTTGATCATGGTCTTGAACCATGCAAGCAAAAGGAAGAAGACGAAGAGCCTTTTGTTGAAAATATCAACTATCTGTCAAACCCGGACTTTGCCCTAAGATATCTCGGCCAATGCAATTGGCATGGATACGGGCTAGGCAGATATGAGCAAGGGATGCGTGTCCTTTGCCAACCAAGATATCAGATGCCATATGATAAGTCAGGAGTAGGGTTCAACCACCCCCTGCCCTTAGACATCTTGGTAGAAAATATGCAAGGCCTAGAAATAGGCAACAAGGGGGGATTGGCACTAGATCTTTATGCCAACCCAAATACAGAATATACATTGGGAGATTACCTCCCATGGTCAACAAACACCCTTGGCAACAGCAATAATCCCTCTCCTTTGCTAGAGAGAGGTGAAAGTTCGGACATTAATCCCCAAAGAGAACATCAACGGTGTCCGGACATCTTTTTGAAGCTATTCCCCTTAGAGGTTCCAGTTGAATCAATACAGTGTCAAGAGAATCGGGTCCCTCCACCAAGAGTGGAACAACCGCAATGGGACCAGATTAACTTGCTGGAACAAGGAGAACCCTCAATGTCGCAAGTAACAGTTGTAGAAGAGAATGAACATTTTTGGATCTCCGAAAGTGATTCAGAAGATGAGACTGAGATGGTCTATCTCAGACATGCACGACGAAATAACCGCCCTTTAACTCATGAAGATCTAATGGGACAGATGGGCATAAGGTTAGGGCATGAATGGTGGGTAGACCCAGCGGGGTGGGACCAAGTGTTGGATCCATGGCTCCAAATTCATGATGAGCACCGTCCACCCCGAGACCCTATCATGACAACAGTGCCGAGGGAAGACCCTGTCCTCCTATCAGCACATAGGGCCGATCCGTTCGTGCCCGTTCCCCTAGAGCCAGATCCAGAGTATAGGGAGCATCTAAAAGATTCAAGTTATCACACCCATGGTAATGGAGACCAAATTCATTCCATCCACATGATCTCCATTGATTTGACCGCACCCATCCGCAATCCGGCCGATCCAGCATGGTCATTGCATCTAGACATAGATGCCATCGACTGGGATCACGTCAATTCACCTTTATCACCATCAGAGTACTGGCCTTTCGGTGAAATGCCTCATTTTACCCCAGGGACAACTCAGGATATTTTTCAAGCTGAAGAGGAACCCGAGGTTCCCAACGTAGATCTAAATTCAGCTAATGATATCCATTTGATCCCGACTCCACATCAGTTGGAGGACGGATCCCACATGTCAGTCGAGGAGACGACTGATGTAGATATCGACATAGATCCAATGAATCCATAGATTCTCAAGTTGGGGGTAAGTCTTTCCCCCGAAGAGCAAGCCGACTACATTGCCCTTCTCAAAGAGAAGAAGGAGGTTTTTGCATGGTCGTACAAGGATATGCCAGGACTAGACCCGTAGCTAGTCACGCATAATTTAACGCTTGATCCGACAATCAAGCCTGTAAAGCAAAAACTACGTAAGATGCACCCAAAAGTGGCCTTGATGGTCAAAGACAAATTGCAAAAGCTGTTGGATGCACAGTTTGTCATCTGCGTGGATTATCCGCCATGGCTGTCCAACATGGTTCCCGTCAAGAAGCCCGACGGGAGGATTCGCATATGCACCGATTTTTGAGATCTAAACAAAGCGAGTCCTAAGGATGATTTCCCCTTGCCAAGCATCGACGCGTTGGTAGACGCTACAGCAGGTCACGAAATGCTCTCCCTAATGGATGGTTTCTTAGGATACAATCAAATTCGTATCAATCCTGAAGACCAACTAAAAATGGCGTTCACAACGCCTTGGGGGACATTTTGTTATAAGGTCATGCATTTTGGCCTTAAAAATGTTGGCGCTACCTACCAACGTGCCATGACATATATCTTCCATGATTACATGCACAAAACTTTGGAAGATTACATGGATGATTTGTTAGCCAAGTCTCTTTTGCGCTCAAATCATATCGATGACTTAAGCAAGATCCTCGATCGCCTCATGGAGCATAAAGTTAGACTAAACCCCAAGAAGTGCGTATTTGGCATCACATCTGGAAAACTCTTGGGTTTCATAGTCTCAAAGCGAGGAATCGAGGTGGACCCAAAGAAAGTCAAGGCAATCCTTGAAATGGTTCCCCCAACTACAATCAAGCAGCTCAGAAGTCTGCAGGGAAAGGTCACGTCGATTAAACGCTTTATAGCACAATTATCTGACAAGTGCCGACCCATGAACAAATTATTGCACAAGGGGGTTACATTTCATTGGGATGACGAGTGCCAGTCAGCCTTTGACGACATCAAACAATACTTGGCTTCGTCGCCAGTATTGGCACCACCTAGACCAGGAGTGTCGTTCTACTTATACATCTCAGCTATTGAGGTGGCACTCGGGCGCCATGTTAGCCTAGAAGAATGAACTTCACAAGGAATAGGCTACTTACTATCTTAGCCGCACCCTGGTCAGTTATGAACTTAACTATGCATACGTTGAGAAACTTTGCTTGGCAGTGGTGTTTGCTACCAAAAAGCTATGCCACTACATGCTGAGAAACACTACGTATGTTGTGTCTAAGGAGAATCCATTGTGATACATGATGAGTCGTACTTATCATAGTAGTCGCACGGCGAAATGGATCATGTTGTTGACGGAATTTGACATAGAGTTTATTGGACAAAAATCTATCAAAGGACAAGTCATAGCCGATCAACTAGCAGAGGCTCCTCTTGAAGACGATCAGCCTCTCGTCATAGAACTACCCGATGATGGGGTCTTCCATGTCTCGGAATCACCAGATTTTGATGAGCCTGAGTCACAGGCCGACATAACCCTATTCTTCGATGGTTCTAAATGTGAGCAAGGTGGTGGCACGGGAATTGTATTCTTCACACCGTAGGGTGCTCCAATGCCCCTGTCATTTAAATTAAACTTCCCGTGCACCAACAATAATGTAGAGTATGAAGCCTTGCTCCTAGGTCTTCAGACAACAATCGCCATGAACATCAAAAGACTGAATATCTTTGGTGATTCGTTGTTAATAGTCAATCAAGTCAAAGGGGTATATCAATGCAAATGCCCAGTCCTGCAGGCTTATAAAGCCCTCGTGGACAAATTCCTGGCAAAACTTGAGTGGTATGACATCGAGGCACTCCCTCGATCATCGAATCATTTTGCGGACACAATGGCCTCCTTGGGGTCACTAATTCCGCAAGACCTTTCCGGTGATATGACAACCATTCAAGTCAAAACCTTATCGCAATCCATGATGGAGCGTGCAAGCTCAGACTTGACGCCAGGAATCCACATGATCCAGATTGAACCATCCTCGGATAAGTTCTTTCGAATCCGAGATCATCTCGAAACGTGCCAACTGGGGGTCCTTGTTCTCCCCTACTCCCATTAATAGCAACACAATGCTATTCTTACGGGTTCTATCCCATTCAACGTTTTCTAGGGATGAACTTCAAGAGGGATTGGTTGTTCATACTGTCGAGGTTTTTGATCAATAGGACTGGTATTTACCCATCAGAGACTACCTCAAGTTAGGTAATCTCCCACTTGGATTGACTCATGCCGCAAAACGAGCACTCAAGCAGAAAGCGGCTAAGTATGTCTTGATAGGAGACATTTTGTATCGTCGCAGCTATGAAGGAATCCTCCTTCGTTGCTTGGACCAGCAAGAGTCCACTTGGGCAGTCGCCCAAGCGCACGATGGTACATGTGGTGGCCACTTTAGTGGTATGGCCATCGCAAAGCGCATTCTTCGCATGGGCTATTATTGGCCATCTTTAGAGCGAGATTGTTGCACCTATGTCAAGAAGTGCGTGAAGTGTCAACATCATGCCAATTTGATGCACGTACCTTCCCAGGCCTTGCAGACAGTCCAATCTGCTTGGCCATTCTCGCAGTGGGGCTTCGATCTAATTGGAAAGATCTCCCCTGCATCGTCAAGCCATCACACGTTTATCATAACGGCCACAGAGTATTTTACCAAGTGGGTGGAAGCGATTTCGCTTACCTCTATGACAGGACCCCGCATTGTGGAGTTCATTTTGCATAACATCATATGTCATTTTGGTATTCCATCCAAAATAGTCTCGGATAATGGGACGCCTTTCAAGAACAAAGACGTGCGTGCTTTGACCACAAAGTACAAGATTCAGCATAGCTTTTTGACACCCTATTATCTCAGGCGAATGGGCAAGTAGAAGCATCAAACAAAATGCTAGTTGCCATCCTTAAAAAGACCATCGTAGATAGTCATAAGGATTGGCACATTCAAATCCCACTTGCCCTATGGGCCTATCGCACTAGCATTCGGACACCCACTGGGGCCACTCCATTTTTGCTTGTGTATGGCTCCGAGGCAGTCATGCCTCTAGAGTTGGAGATTCCTTCCCTGCGCATATCAATGTAGGAGTTCATCGATGATGACTCTGCATGGCAGGCCCGATTAGACCAGCTTACGTTGCTTGATGAATGACGCGTTAATGCTCTTGAGCATTTACGTATTTATCAAGAGCGACTTAAGAAAGCTTACAACATGAAAGTTCACCTGAGGGACTTTCGGGTTGGTGATTTGGTTTTGAAGGAAAACCAATAGAATTCTAGTTTTCCGTCCCACCTAAGGGACAAGTTTGCGGCAAATTGGTTAGGTCCATATGTCATTGATAGCAAAATAGGACCCGGGACATACCGGCTAGCTTCTCTTGATGGTATCAAGGAAACAAAACCCTTGAATATCAGTCATTTGCGACCATTCCATATCTAAGAGAGCCATATCCCAAAAATGCTCCAAGGATTCCTAAAATCGCTTGGTCAAATCCCAAAAATGCTCCAAGGATTCCTAAAATCGCTTGGTCAATCCCAAAAATGCTCCAAGGATCCCTAAAATCGCTTGGTCAATCCCAAAATGCTCCAAGGATTCCTAAAATCGCTTGGTCAATCCCAAAATGCTCCAAGGATCCCTAAAATCGCTTGGTCAATCCCAAAAATGCTCCAAGGATCCCTAAAATCGCTTGGTCAATCCCAAAAATGCTCCAAGGATTCCTAAAATCGCTTGGTCAAATCCCAAAATGCTCCAAGGATCCTAAAATCGCTTGGTCAATCCCCAAAATCTCCAAGGATTATCGTAATCGCTTGGTCAATCCCAAAATGCTCCAAGGATCCTAAAATCACTTGGTCAATCCCAAAATGCTCCAAGGATCCTAAAATCGCTTGGTCAATCCCAAATGCTCCAAGGATCCCTAAAATCGCTTGGTCAAATCCCAAAATGCTCCAAGGATTCCTAAAAATCGCTTGGTCAATCCCAAAATGCTCCAAGGATTCCTAAAAATCGCTTGGTCAATCCCAAAAATGCTCCAAGGATTCTCAAATCGCTTGGTCAACCCAAAAATCCAAGATCTAAAATCGCTTGGTCAACCCAAAATGCTCCAAGGATCCTAAAACCTTGGTCAATCCCAAAAATGCTCCAAGGATTCTAAAATCGCTTGGTCAAATCCTAAAAATGCTCCAAGGATCCCTAAAATCACTTGGTCAATCCCAAAATGCTCCAAGGATCCCTAAAATCGCTTGGTCAAATCCCAAAAATGCTCCAAGGATCCCTAAAATCGCTTGGTCAATCCCAAAATGCTCCAAGGATCCCTAAAATCGCTTGGTCAATCCCAAAATGCTCCAAGGATTCCTAAAATCGCTTGGTCAATCCCAAAAATGCTCCAAGGATCCCTAAAATCGCTTGGTCAATCCCAAAATGCTCCAAGGATTCCTAAAATCGCTTGGTCAAATCCCAAAATGCTCCAAGGATTTCCACAATCGCTTGGTCAAAAATCAAGAAAATTCAAAAACAACAAAAATCATCAAAAACAACAAAAATTTGCATCTCATTTCTAGGCATGCTCAAATTCATCAATAGAGAGCTCTTCTCACATCTCATCTTCATATTCACCAAAATCAATCCATCAAAAATACAAAAATATGTAGTTGCATCAAGCATTGCATCCATACATTGCATATTTGTGGTCGTACAGGTCAAAGGCACCATAGGCTGTAATTGCTCTGCTAGTCCATCTTGTTCCACACTGTTCCATTTTACAAAAACAACAAAAACACCATGCATTGCTTTTTACCACACTAGAGTCAGTGGTCTTTTAATGTATCAAGAGTTTTCATGATTCAGTCATCATTTTGCTCTTTAGCCATGTAATGTATCAAGTCAGATAGATTTTACGAAGGTAGAGTTACACTTGAAATATGCCTTGTTACGTAACATCCCAACACAAATTAAAACACATAAAAATTCCCAAGTTGTGTGAACGAAAGATGAAACCTCGCAGGTAATCCAGGTCACCATAAGCGAAATGGTTATCTTGCTCATCCCCCCGTGCGAATGGTTCCAGAATGCTGAGAATTCACAAAAGGACAAGCTCTTTCCTATCCATTCACCTCCATATATAGTGGTTTTCACCACTACCAAACCCCAATCATAGTTGGTTCCCAAAGTTGTAAGGATTTGTACTACACGTCCCTGCCAAGGATGGGTAGTCATCCCCAAGACCTAAAAGGATCAACGCCATTCACAAACAAAATTCCAACAAATCATCATCCTAACACTTTCCATTCACCTTTGGTCTCCAAGTTGTAAGGATTCGTACTATCCGCCCCTAACCAGGATGGGTAGTCATCCCCAAGGCCTAACAGATCAATGCTCCTACTTCATAATCTCCATCACCCCCTTGGTCCCTAACGTCGTAAGGATTCGTACTACACGTCCCTGCAAAGGATGGGTAGTCATCCCCAAGTCCACAAGGATCAAGACCACTCACAAGCTCAAATTCACAATACTCAAAACACAAAATCAAATAACAGTGGTTATCACCACTATTCAAAGTCCTTGCTCAAAAAGAATTAATAGAAAATAAAGTGATCTTCATCACTATATAGACGAGCAACTTTCTAAATCATTCACCCAACAAATATCCTGAACTTGAATCCCCTAGAATTATCAGCATTCAAAAACCATCTAGGTGATCCTAATTATAGGTTTGGTTGATAGCCTATCTGGCAATGGTGGTATCCTACCCGCATGACGATATGTCTGTCACATTCGCTTTGCGTATGTGTAGACCAATGTTTGCATAAGGATGAGCTAGCTTATGGTATCCTGGATAACACCGTAGATTAATCTAACTAAACACAACAAAGGAGTTAGTGGATCTAATTAGGTGATCCTCAGTACAGGTTCGGTTGAAAGCCCATTTTGCACTGGCGGTATCCTGACAAATACCACATAAATGAACTCAATTGCACACACAGGGATGTGAAATAGCTTGGTCAAAAACAAGTCCGATTCATACCTTGTTCAAAAGTCTTGTAAGATAAAGTACAATCATGGCTAGTGAGTTAAAACCGTCCGAGTCTCAGAAAACCTTAGCTACATTTCTAAACCAACTGCGCTACTTTTCATCCTTACAATACCATCAAAAAATACAAAAAAAGAAAAACCACAGCTACACATACAAAGTCATGCATCATAGCAATCGCCTAAAAATGAAATAAAAAGCGTCCTAAACAGTCTATGGCGCCATAGCCAAACATCACAAATTCCATTCATCCATTTCATTTTGCATATCACATAAAAATAAAAAACATTTGCATTCATCATAACATATGCATTCATCAAAATAAATAAACATGCATACATCCATAGTCATTAGCCATCATGCATAAAGATCAAATCATCACATGTACACAACCAAAATAAAACCGGTATATGTATATATATATCGTCAAAAAAAAAATGCCCGCAGGCTACAAAACTGGTCCTCAGACCCCGCAATCATATAACAAAACCCACCCTAAGGCGTCGACCACCATGATCACGCAGGATCGGTGCGACGGGAACTACCCCCATGGTGTGGGTCCTATGGGACCCCCGTAGGGCGGCTACTACTAGCCCCCGCATCACGCCTGCTACCGCCTCCCTCATCCAATCGCCTGCGACGAGATGATGCTGACTCGCTCGCAGCACTATCCCTCGTTCGACGCGAAGATCCACTTCCCGAGGGCTCAGGTAGCCGCCCACCAAGGCGGATGACCTCCCTCTCCAAGTCTAGCCGGTGTCGGAACCACTCTGCCTCCCATCGATGATAGTAAGATACTGCATCATCGTGCTGTGCCAAAACCCTATCCCGCTCTGCTAGCTGAGCCCGCAGGAGATCCCTCTCCCACAGCGCGTCCCCCAGCTCCAGATCCTGCATCCGTAGCAGCTCTATCAGTCGTGCATTCTTAGCGTGTATCCTAGACTCCATCTCATCTGTATCCGCATAAAGTATAGGACTCTCTGGAACAATAGCCTGCTCTGGCTCCCATTGCTCCTCCATGTCCTGCATGTCCAACTGATCCAGAGCTCCCAAATCTACATCCTCATCCCCCACCTCAACCATGTCCGCATCATCCAACGGAACTCCCCAATCATCCCCTGCTGCCTCAGCACCCTCCATTGCCACCTCCGCGCCTCCTAGTGGCCCCTCTCCTCTCCATCGCCGCAGCACCCACCACGAGTCATACTCAGTGGTAGTCCCGACGTCATCCACGTCCGGGACGTCAATCATCACATCTGACTCCTCGCCCAATGGCACGATGACCGGTCGATCTAGAGCCCTCTCATCTCCCCGATGTCGATAGACCACGGGCTCACCAGGAAACCCCTGGTGCACCCCAAACTATCATGTAACCCGACTATATGAGAATAACTCATGCTCGGTCTCGTGTCGCCCAATCAACCACCGCTCCCTACGTACCCGTCGGAGCCACTCTCCAGCCTTCGGCCAAGTTGGACAGTCCCGATAAGGGCACCAAACCACCTCCCCTAGAGTGAGCCGAGAGAAGGCATCAGTATAGTGCTCTACGGCACCTGCCCATCGCCGACTCTGCCCTTGCTCTACGGACCACCGCCACAAAACTGCATAACCTATCTCCTCATCCTCCATCGCCGCCCGAGTCATCCATGGTAACCCGGTTGGCCTCTCAACTGCTATGTGCTGCCAACCCCAGCACTGCAACAGATAACTACAGCTGACCCCCTTCTGCTGCCGATAGCGGACCCCATACAGCTCCCCGTAGAGCTGTGCCAACAGTGTCTGTCCCCATCTCAAGATCAACGGTGCCTCTATCGGGCACTCTACCAACTGCCACACCAAATCCAATAGGTTCCATGGGAACCTCGTGCCTGACGAGTCAGGTAGTAGCATGTTAGAAATGAGGCCCATCAAGAATGCGTGCCTCACTCCTAACAACCCCCTCTCCTGCCACCATCCAACCAAAATCCCGCCAACCTGGCAGTCCACCTCGGTCGTCTCCACTGGGTTCTCTACACCCAACCGCTCCCCATGCCCGAAGCATCTCGTCAGCACAGTAGTCCGCTGATCACGCGGCGATGTCCTGATAGGCAGTCCATCTATCAAATTCGAAGAAGCCGATAGACATCCTCCAGAGTCACAGTCATCTCCCCGGTCGGGAGATGGAAGGTGTTGGTCCGCGGATCCCAAAGTTTGATCAGGGCCGTCAGATAGGCCTGATCCGGGACCACAGGCTCCAGTCGAGCCACCTGCTTGAGCCCAAGGGCATCAATCCATTCCCAGTCATCATCAGACAGTGCCCCCATGCCTCAATAAAAGCAACAGGTACACGGTACCGGCTCCTAACAACCTGCAAAAGAAAAAAAATTCAACAAAAAAAATTAATTAAAATCATAGAAAAAAAACTGTACAAAAAAAAAAAAACAACACACTTACAACTTTAAAAACAAAAATAAACTCTAGGGAGCACTTACAGGTCTCGCTTCGGCTCCGCCGCTCGAACCAGTTTGTGCACTCATGATGGCAGGGAAAATTTCAGCAGCGCTTCGCTTCGCAGAATTTACCTCCTCCCAGAGCTCCAAAATCGCAAGAAAAATTTGACACAAATGAGCCCAAATTCAAGTTTTGGCCCTTAAATAGGCCTTTGAGCTGGAATTCATCCTTGACTGGGATGAGCACTCTGGTTAGTGCTCGTCCCACCCAGGGACGAATTCTACAGCTGGAATTCGTCCCACCCTGGGACGAATTCAGGCCAGAAACTTCAAAAACATCAAAAAATGAACAAAAATGCACTAAAAACCAACAATAAATTTTCCCGATAAGAGTGCTATTGCACTTGACATCCCGGGCATACAAAATAGACGTTGGGGTCACAAATTGTCATTATCCTACTCCCTAAGAAGGCTACCTTAGCCGGACCGCTCCATGGGAAGACGGATTTTCGCCAATTTCAGCTCCAAGCAGTGTCGCAAAAAGGGTTAACACCCACCAAAAATAGGTCCAAATGTTGGAAAAATTGCACATGCTTAATGATAAACCATCTAAAGGCACCCTTGCACAAGTCATCTTGGGTCAAGCGACTCGTCGCTTTTCTCACGAAGGTCATTCCCTCATCGATTCGTCGCTTGAGGGGGTAGTCACACTTAGTCACCAATCAACAAGCACACACCCAATTAAGGAAAACGACATGCATTCAAAGAATCATTGACAAAGACAATTACGCTCCTGCTTGGGGCAATAAACAAGCAATAACAATCAAATTGATCAAACACTTGGCATTCGTGAATCATGAACACAAGGTTCCCCCGTGGACAAAAGGTTGCGCCCTTTGCCTAATCATGACTGATCAATGTCCAAGCTCAAGTCACACCTCACCAAAACAGGTTAATACTTGAAATCAAATTCCTTAGCTCGTATGCCCTTTCCATGCTTGGGGCATCAAAAGTTGATTAGGTTACCAAGAAACCCTAATCATTAGTGCTTTGGCTATCTATTTTTGCTCGACGCTGCGCCATGCACAACGCATCCCAAAAAGGGGCATCTGTAGACACCAAAACAGCACCAATCCGATTATGTGACTGCAAACACTGATCGCTTTGACAAACACAGCCCCCAGGGCAGCCCTCAGAGGTCAAACAATGGTCCTAACCACTTTCATAGCAATTTTGTAAGGTCAAGAAGCAATTTGGCACATTCAGGCACTTTTCTCAGTATTCGTCTCACCCAGGGACGAATACTAACTGGGATTCGTCTCACCCAGGGACGAATTCTGAAATCGTCCCCGGTCAGGACGAATTCCAGGTTTAACGGGCAAAAAGAAAAATGCCGCCAAGTGGCAGCCAAGGATAGTCAATTATTGCCTCCTGCCATGCATGCGCGTGTAGGTGGGTAGGTTGGCAGTTAGTGGACTGTCACAAGGGCAGTCATGGAAGCCCAAGTCAGGGAGGAGTCTCCTCCCTCTTGGGAAGGCATGGCCACCACATGGCATCCCTGCATGCCCCTCCAAAGAGACCCCATGGGTCTATAAAATGGTGGACTTTCCCACCCAAAGAAGAAGAGATTGGAGGCAATTTCAAGCAACGAAGTGCTGCCCAATTGAACACCCATTTGCATCCTTTTTGATTCACCTTCTCACATCCATTAATCTCTTTCGCAAGGGAGGTTATTGGGTGGCTTTTGGAAGCGTGGATCCAACCCAAATCCAACATTTGACCACCTTAAACCACCAATTTTCCGACACCCCAATCCTAAGAGGTTTTGGGCCCATCCCTAGTGGATTGGCGCCGAAATCAAGTGCCAACGGTGGGAGGCCCACTTGGGCACCCCCACATTTTCTAAGTTTTATTCTAAAGCATTCTAGATTATTTGTTCATGTTGCATTTTATGTTATTCTGTTTAATTAACTCATAGCTCCATTTCCATGATGTTTTGATTAGATTTCACCATGCTTTTTGTCGCTTTGTTGTCCCCCTAACTTGCGGGTAGCGACATCGAATTCTCGAGGATAGAGGCCAAATTGGGAGAATCCGACCATCTGGGTCATCCCAAAATGGCCCCAATTACATAACCCCTCTTTTTGTAGGTGTTTTGGAGGTCCCGAGGTTCGACATTGGAGCGACAACAACTCGGCGTTCTAACATAGTAGAATTCGTCTCACCCAGGGACGAATAACAACAGAATTCGTCCTACCCAGGGACGAATTCCAGGTGAAGGCAGATTGGCCGACTGTTTCAATGGCAGTGGCCCTCTGGTAATGTCTTCTGACCTCTGTCAGATTTGCAGGTCATTTATATTCATTCTTATTCATTGTTTTCAACAATCTTAGGCATACATCCTTCATCGATTTCAAAGAATAAATGTTTCATGTTTGCAGTAGGTGCTACTAACGCCTTTCTTGTTTCTTTGATTGCAGGAGGAGCAATAAGAAGCGAGGATTTATCAACATCAGCGGCGGCAACACTTTGGCCCGCCCATTTTGCATGTGGGCATGCGGAAGGAGGAAGACTAAGTCACAAATTGTAACAAAGATCCATTTAACGCTCCTAGCCCCTAAAAAGGGAGGAGGCGATTTTGTAACCGAGGTTAAAGAGTTTAATAAAAGGGTTGTGACTTCTCTAAATTCTTGTATCTCATTTCAATCAATTTGCCTCTTTCGTTTAATGCACTTCATATTCTAGGACTTAAGCGTTATTTTGATTTGAATGCATCGAAGTAGTTTTCCTTTCTAAAAGCTTTCGGAATCTCATGCTTTCACTTTTTTGTCATTTTTTTATTTTGCATTCCATCTTAGGCTACTTAAATAGCTTGTAATTCCGATTTCTTAATGCTTTGATCAAATCTTATCATGTTATATCGCTTTTGTTGTCCTCACTAACTTGTAGGTAGCAGCATCAAATTCCCGTTGATGGAGGCCAAATTGGGGAAATCTGACCATCTGGGTCTTCCCAAAATGCCTCCAATTAGCTAACCCCAAGTTTGTAGGTCTTTTGGAGCTCCCTAGACATGACATTTGGGGTAGTATCACTTTGGCGCTTTGTTGCAGGTGAATTCGTCCTACCCCGGGACGAATTACAGTCGAATTCATCCTACCCAGGAGCGAATTCAAATTGGTGAGAAATTTCTTGACTATTTCATTTGCAGTGGCCTTCTGGTAATGTTCCCTTGTTTCTATGAAATTTGCAGACTATTTTGATTCAGTTCACTTATCCTTTTATTCAGTTTCATGCATGCATCCTTCATTGTTTTTAGAGAACAAATGTTTCATCTTTGCAACAGGTGCTACTAATGATTTTGTTGTTTCTTTGAATGTAGGAGGAGCAGCAAGGATCAAAGATTCATTCACACCAGTGGTGGCAACACTTTGGCCCGCCCATTTTGCATGTGGGCACGCGGAAGGAGGATTACTAGTCACTATTATAACCAAAACATGTTAACGCTCCTAGCCCCTGAAAAGGCGGGAGACGTCTTTGTAACCGATATTGAGAGAGTATAAATAAAAAGGGCTATGCTTTCTATACCTCTTTCATTTCATCTCAATTCGTCTCTTTTCCCTATTTCATGCATTTCAAATTTATAGGATTAAAGCGTTACATTTCGTTTTGCATTGCATAGCTTTAGTGTTTCTTTTCAACTTTCGAAATCTCGTGCTTTTAGTGGCGATCACGGTGGGACTCTGTCCCCTGATTTTTGAGATCAAGAAACTGATCAAAATTTGTGTTTTCTTGCTTACAGGCACCATTTTTTGAACTCTGACTATTGTTCGTTCCAGCCTGTGGTGAACACAGTACTTGAATTCGTCTGACCTTGGGACGAATTCGAATTCGTCTCATCCTGGGACGAATTCTATTCTAGTATTCGTCTCACCTAGAGACGAATTAATTCGTCTCATCCTGGGACGAATTCTATTCTATTATTCGTCTCACCTAGAGACGAATTTCTATCTGTGCAGTTTCAGATCCGAGAATCAGAAACATCCTTTTGGGCAGAGAAGATGTAGGGGTTTTTAACAAGCCTTTGTCAAATTTTTGTTTTTCGTTTTTTGATTTTTAGTTTTTGTATGGCTTAGGAAAAGTTTCCTTTTTGTTTGCCTATTTCATTTTTTGCAAATTAAAATGAACCCCACACACGCCACGTGGCATTTTTAAACCAAGGAACTGGTCGTAAGACCCCAGCCCTTGATCAAGACCAACGGTGGGTTCATCACTACCTTGGCTTGAATTTTGCATTCATTTACCCCGATTGTCACTGTTGTTAGACGTAAATCCTGACGAAAGCTGACCGAGTGTTGCTGGGGTGATTCCCAACATGCGAGGATAAGTCTTCTATGGTAGGTGTCATAAATAGGGCAATCTCCCTTCCATACCGCCTATGTTCCACGTACCATATGTTTTCACGTACCTATAGTTTCCCTCATGTAAGTGCGGGTATATAGAGAGGTTGGTATATCGATCTGGCAATGGTATATCGAAGGGGCGACCAATTTTGGGAGCCATAAGAGCCTTCATTTTGCATTTAAACATTCTTTACAAAAACCTCAAAAACAACAACAAAACACACTAAACCAGTTTTAGGACACACTTTCAACTTTTAAACGAGATAATTACCGTTTGTGTATGTGTGTGTTCTTTTCTGTTTAAGTGTAGCATAAAAAAAATCATAAAAGAGATAAAAATCTGCTTAGCTTGTAGAAGATCACCACCATGGTGTACACCCGTAGCCAAGCCCAATCAAGGGCGGAAGTTACAGAAAGTGTACAGGGAGCGAGCACAAGTCACCTCCACTTTAGTCCTAAGGACTTGGTCATACTACCTTGGCGGTCTGACCCACAAGAGAGTCCACATAATTCCATGTCAAGGTGGAATTATAGGGACACCCCTTTAGGGGACACACCCGTTCATCACAACCCATTTCGAGAAGAATATTTACACGTGGAAATCAACATAGATAGAAAAGCTCCCTTAGAAGCTAGATATGAGTGGCCACCACGTGATGAAGTGCTAGAGAGGCATAGTGTCCATGAGGAGAGGCCACGTGACTATGGCATCTCTCCTTTGCCTCCTATCACTGTTAGAACCAATAGACAAACCACAAAGCGCAGGGCTCTCCAAACAGGGCAAGCTAACTCTGCCCGCCCCTTTCACACCTATGAAAGGGAGTACGAGGAAGACCATCACATTCCTCAAGAGCAATATATAGCGTGAGAGCCTTGTACTTCCACACCTGCTAGATACCATAGTTACCCACTGAGGCCAGAGCCTCGGGTAAATTCTACCAACCTCGACAGAGGGAAGCAACCCATTGAGATCTCGGATCATCACGACCGAGGCAAATGCATAGGAGAGGCATTTAGGCCTCCTAGGCCCAATATGGCAGACCAAATTGACCTGGCAGTCACCAGACATGCCACCCGCCAAGCCCAGATCATGCGGCTTGAGCAAGATTAGCAGTAGCAACTAGAGCGTCTATACCACCTTAGCAAGGAGTGCATTCAGTGCCAAACATATGAGCTACTTTATAACCTACCTGAGAGGATTCCAACCCCTCGCACTCAAAAAGTGAAACCATATGAGAGGCATAATCCCTTGGTGCGGGATAGGTCTCCATAACCTCGTCAAGTTTTGCCTCTGAGACCCCATAGAACTGAGAGGGAGGCCACTCCCCGAAACAATGATGGGTACCCTCCGCGGGGACCCACTCAGGGTCATAGGTCTCGCCCAAAGACTCCTCAAGAAGTTTACAAGGAGTATGAACAAGAAGTAGAGTGGGCCAAAACGCCCTGCCAAGGCGGAGGGGTTGCTATCCGACCACCCCCCCATAGGCCTCAAGTCTCCCACAACCCACAACGGGAGCAAACTAAAGAGGAAGAGATTAAATCTTTTGATGCATACAAAGCGTTGTTAGAGCGTTTGGAGTCTGTGGAAACCAAAGCTTCTAGGCCCCAAAAGCCCACATTGCGCCAACTTCGCAGTCACCCTGTGCATCCGTCAGTGCCTGCACCTCCTTACCCCAAACACTTCAAGCTGCCTCAGTTGGCAGTCTTTAAGGGTGAAGAGGATGCCCAAGAGCATGTGACAAGATTCTTGAGCCAATGCTTTGGCATTTAGGATAATGATGTGTTGTTGCTAAGGACATTTATAACCACATTCATGGGCCCTGCCTCGGATTGGTTCACCTAGTTGCCAAAGCACAACATCAATAACTTGGATCAATTAGTGGATGCGTTCCTTGAACGTTTTGCCTTCAACACCAAGAAGAAGGCATCATTGAGTGACCTGGCCAGCCTCAGGCAATATGAGGAGGAGACCATGGTGGCCTACGAGAATCGGTGGAGGACTCTACTTTCCAAGCTACCCTACCTTCCCCCTATGTCTGACCTTACACAAATGTTCTCACGAAGTTGTTTGAGATTGATCTCTGTGCTATTGTAGCTGCAGCAATATGCCACCTTAGAAGAAGCTCTGGCGTAGGCCAGAATTATCGAAGAGATCAAGATACAGGATGGCGAAATTGCCAAACCTAAGAAGAAAGAGTGGAACAAGAACACAAAGACAGGGACTACGCAACAAAAACTCGCTGTGGTTAATCAAGTTGCTATAAATGTCCCTAAGCCTACACACGAAATACAGCCTCAAAAGGCTAATTATCAGGCAGTGCCTTCTAACAATTATGAAAGAGAAAATAAAAAATAGGAGCAAAATCAGCAGCGTCACCCTAAGCGACAGTACACCCCTTATACGAAGTCTAGGGACTCCTTATTTGATCGCTTGTTAGCGACGAACTTGATCACCCTTCCAGAGATTCAAACCATAGATCCTAACGCTCCCAAGCCTAAGGGATATAGAGAGGATTTGTATTGCAGGTTTCACAGGTGAAGGGGACATGACCTGAACGCATGTTGGAAGTTCAAAGGATTGATACAAGACCTGATTGACAATAAAACATTGGCAATAGACAACCCCATAGCGCCAAACAACCAACAGATGGGGGTTTTCAAGGACCCCTTTCCTGCCCATGAGGCACAGGCAAAACCCCTTCAGGTCAATGAGGTGCGACAGAATTTCCCCATGCAAGGGTATGTGGGAATGATAAGCATAGTGACTAGGAACAAGAAATACCCAGGAGTTTCCCCCGAGGTAGCCACAAGAGAGGTTCCATCGACATCACAACCTCAACAACACCCTATGCAGCTACCTTCGCCTAGACCCACGGCCACGATACGGACCAAACTCACGCAGAGTTTGCGGACCACGTCGGCTAGGCTCTCCATATATGAGCTTATACAGCAATCAACGCCCCATCGGGAGGCTCTCATGGAGATTTTGAAAGCCATCGAGTTGCAGCCCCACGAAGCGAATTCCTTCAATAACTTCGTGGGACATGTAAAACGATGCACGAGATCCAGTCATTACCTTTTGAGAAGATGAAGTTAAATCAGTGTCTGATGACATGGCAGATCCACCCCTGCATGTTATCATGCGGGTCAACGGGATCCCGTATAAGAGGGTGTTGATAGACACTGGCTCATCCAGTAACATCATTACTACAACAACATTGAAACATCTGAAGTTGTCAGCATCTCACATCACGGCTTCCACTTACACACTACAAGCATTCAATGTTGTGATATGATCGACAGTTGGCATAATTGTTCTACCCGTTCAGGTAGGACAAAAGATGATACCTACATTGTGCCATATTTTGGAAGGCGATATGGCGTACAACATATTGCTAGGGTGGCCATGGATCAGGGACATGAAGTGTGTCCCTTCGATAGATCACCAGTGTTTGAAGTATGCATTTGAAGGGGAAGTACATGTAGTCCCGACGGACTTAGAACCCTTCAAATATTGCAATGCGGTGTAGTTGATGCCGCAATCAACCCTCCCATCGACGCACTTGGATTTTTAGTTAAATCCATCTAGACAAGGTCCGATATCGCAAGCACCATTGGTGACTAATCCATCAAAACCCCAGCCAGGTGCATCTTCATCATCATCTCCTTCACTGCCAACGCCATCTATCATGGCTAAACAGAAGGACAAAGGGAAGCAAATCCTGGAAGAGGCTCAACCCCTGGAAGAGGCACTGCCAACAATATCAACCATCTCAACCGAAGAGATGCTTAGCACAATGGAAGTTGAGACTCCTAATCCACTCAACATGGAATGGACTCAGGAAGAGATTCCATTCCTTCCCTCTTAATCGCCAACAATTACAGTTGAAATGGCCAGTATGGGCCTGGGGGAGTATCTAGTGTGGAATGTCGTAGAAACGACCGCGCTAGAATTAGTGCAAGACATGGGGAGACCTCGCCTCCCCATCGGGACAATTGTTCCTTTAGGCTACCCACCAAACTAGACCAATTTTGTGTATGGGGGCCTTGACCATGGTGTTGAGCCATGCATGCAAAAGGACAAGGACGAAGAGCCTTTTGCAGAAGATGTCAACTATCTGTCTAACCTGAAATTCACTCTGAGATATCTTTGCCAATGCGATTGGCATGGATACAGGCTAGGCAGGTATGAGCAAGGAGTGCGTGTCCTTTGCCGACCAAGATACCAAATGCCTTATGACAAGTCGGGAGTAGGGTTCAACCACCCCCTGCCCTTGGACATCTTGGTGGAAAACATGCAAGGCCTAGGAATAGGCAACAAGGGTGGATTGGCATAAGATCCTTATGCCAACCCAAACACAACATATACATTGGGAGATTACCTCCCATGGTCAATAACAACCCTTGTTAACATCAATAACCCTCCTCCTTTGCTAGAGAGAGGCGAAAGTTCGGGAACCCACTTTCAAGGAAGGTATAAGCAGTGTCTAGAAGGATCTTCGGAGGATGAATTAGAATATGAACCAGTGTCATATGATCCCTTCGAATCCGATAGTGATCACTCACGAGAGATTCCCATGAATAACTATCAAGAGATCTTTTTGACTTTGTTCCCTCTAGAGGCTCCAATCGAGCCAGTGCCATGTTAAGAGAATCAGGTCCCCCCACGAAGCGTGGAACAACCGCAATGGGACCAGATTAATTTGCTTGAACAAGATGAGACTCATATGTCACAAGCAATTGTTGGAGCTAATGAACGCTTTTGGATCTCCAACAGTGATTCAGAAGATGAAACTTAGATGGCCTATTTGAACCACATGCGACAAATGCAACAATGATACCCCTTGCAGATTAATGACATATATGCATAGATGGGCATAGTGCCAGGGCACGAGTGGTACGTAGACCCAGCAGGGTGAGATCAAGTGTTGGATCCACTGCTCTAGGTACACAAAGAACACCTTCCACTCCGAGACCCTAGGGTGATATCAGTGTCGAGGGTAGACCCTGTCCTCCTATTAGCACATAGGGCCGATCCATTCATGCCAGTACCTATAGAACCAGATCCAAAACACTAAAACATCTAGAATGTTTGAGTTATCACACCCACGGTAATGGAGACCAAAACCATTTCATCCACATGATCTCCATTGACTTAATCGCACCCATCCGCAATCCGGTTGATCCAACATGGTCCTTGCATCTAGACATAGATGCCATTGATTGGGATCACATCAATTCACCTTCATCCCCATCAGAGTACTGGCATTTTGATAAAATGCCTCATTTTACCCCAGGGAAAACTCAGGATATCTTTCAGGCTGAAGAGGAACCCAAGGTTCCCAACGCAAATTTAAACTCAGCCAATGATATCCATTTTATCCCAACTCCACATCAGTTGGAGGACGGATCCCACATGTCGGTCAAGGAGAAGACTGACATAGACATCGGCTTGGATCCAATGAATCCACAGATTATCAAGCTAGGGGTAAGCTTATCCCCTAAAGAGCAAGCCGACTACATTGCCCTTCTCAAAGAGAAGAAGGAGGTTTTTGCATGGTCATATAGAGACATGTCGGGGCTAGATCCATAGCTAGTCATGCATAATCTAACGCTTGATCCGACAATCAAGCCATTTAAGCAAAAACTACGTAAGATGCACCCAACAGTGGCATTGATGGTCAAAGACGAATTGCAAAATTTGTTGGATGCACAGTTTGTCATCTGCGTGGATTATCCGCCATGGCTGTCCAACATGGTGCCCATAAACAAGCCTGATGGGAGGATTCGCATATGCACTAATTTTTGAGATCTAAACAAAGTGAGTCCTAAGGATGATTTCCCCTTGCCAAGCATCAACGCGTTGGTAGACGCTATAGTAGGTCACGAAATGCTATCCCTCATGGATGGTTTCTTGGGATACAATCAGATTCATATCAATCCCGAGGACCAACTAAAAACGATGTTCACAATGCCTTGGGGGACATTTTGTTATAAGGTCATGCCCTTTGGCCTTAAAAATGCTGGCGCCACCTACCAACATGCCATGACATACATCTTCCACGATTACATGCATAAAAATTTGGAAGATTACATGGATGATTTGTTGGCCAAGTCTCTTTTGCACCCAGATCATCTCGATGACTTAAGCAAGATCCTCGATCACCTCATGGAGCATAAAGTCAGACTGAATCCCAAGAAGTGCATATTTGGCATCACATTTGGAAAACTCTTGGGTTTCATAGTTTCAAAGTGAGGCATCGAGGTGGACCCAAACAAAGTCAAGGCAATCCTTGAAATGGTTCCCCCAACTACCATTAAGCAGCTCAGAAGTCTACAGGGAAAGGTCGCGTCAATTAAGCACTTCATAGCGCAACTATCTGACAAGTGCCGACCCATGAATAAATTATTGCACAAGGGGGTAGCGTTTCATTGGGATGATGAGTGCCAGTCAGCCTTTGATGAAATCAAACGATACTTGGCTTCACCGCCAGTATTGGCACCACCTAGGTCAGGAGTGCCATTCTACTTATACATCTCAACTACTGAGGTGGCACTGGGCACCATGCTAGCCTAGAAGAATGAACTTCACAAAGAACAGGCTACTTACTATCTTAGCCGCACCCTGGTCAGTTATGAACTTAACTATGCATACATCAAGAAACTCTTCTTAGAAGTGGTGTTTGCTACCAAAAAGCTTTGCCACTACATGTTGAGCAACACTACGTATGTTGTGTCTAAGGAGAATCCATTGCGATACATGATGAGTCGTACTTATCATAGCAGTTGCACGACGAAATGGATCATGTTGTTGACAGAATTTGATAGAGTTTATTGGACAAAAATCCATCAAAGGACAGGTCATAGCCGATCAACTAGCAGAGGCTCCTCTCGAAGACGATCAACCTCTAGTCATA
This sequence comes from Wollemia nobilis, assembly GCA_028583015.1. Lineage (NCBI taxonomy): Eukaryota > Viridiplantae > Streptophyta > Pinopsida > Araucariales > Araucariaceae > Wollemia > Wollemia nobilis. The sequence continues at coordinate 109,461 of JAQPPZ010005031.1, forward strand.
GAGCTACCCGATGATGGGGTCTTCCATGTCTCAGAATCGCCAGATTCTGATGAGCCTGAGTCACAGGCTGACATAACCCTATTTTTTGATGGTTCTAAATGTGAGCAAGGTGGTGGCGTGGGAATAGTATTCTTCACACCACAGGGTGCTCCAATGCCCTTGTCATTTAAATTAAATTTCCCATGCACCAACAATAATGCAGAGTATGAAGCCTTGCTCATAGGTCTTCAGACAACAATCGCCATGAACATCAAATGACTGAACATATTTGGTGATTCACTGTTAATTGTCAACCAAGTCAAAGGGGTATTCCAATGCAAATGCCTAGTTCTACAGGCTTATAAAGCCCTTGTGGACAAATTCTTGGCAAAAATTGAGTGGTACGACATCGAGGCACTCCCTCGGTCATCAAATCATTTTGCGGACACAATGGCCTCTTTGGGGTCACTAATCCCGCAAGACCTTTCCGGTGATATGACAACCATTCAAGTCAAAACTCTATCATAATCCATGATGGAGCTTGCAAGCTTTTACTTGATTCCAGGAATCCACATGATCCAGATTGAACCATCCTCGAATAAGTTCTCTCGAATCAACGATCGTCTAAAACATGCCAACTAGGGGTCCTTGTTCTCCCCTACTCCCATTAATAGCAACACAACGCTATTCTTACAAGTTCTCTCCCACTTAGCATTTGCTAGGGATGAACTTCAAGAGGGATTGGATGTTCATACCATCAAGACTTTCGATCAGTAGGACTAGTATTTACCCATTAGAGACTACCTCAAGTTAGGTAATCTCCCGCTTGGATTGACGCATGCCGCAAAATGAGCATTCAAGCAAAGAGCAACTAAGTATGTCTTGATAGGAGACATTTTGTACCGTCGCAGCTACGAAGGAATCCTACTTCATTGCTTGGACCAACAAGAGTCCACTTGGGCGATTGCCCAAGTGCAAGATGGTACATGTGGTGGCCACTTCAATGGTATGGCCATCGCAAAGCACATTCTTTGCATGGGCTATTATTGGCCATCTTTAGAGCGAGATTGTTGCGCATATGTCAAGAAGTGCGTGAAGTGTCAACATCATGCCAATTTGATGCACGTACCTTCCCGGTGTTGCGGGCCAAACAAGGTGAATGGTTTCCTATTTTTGTCACATGCCCGTGCATTTAATTATCAACCCAGGGAGCTTCATAAACTTGTGAAGAGTCGAAATTAGGTTACTACAATACCACTGGAGGTGAATCTGCTAATCCTATGTTTGGGGGGTGTTCTTGAGATGGTTGTCAATCATTCCCGCACTCCTCAATAAATTACGTAAGAAGAACATAAATAAATCTACATAAATAAATCATGTATACATTCCTAGAAATAAACCTACTGCAAAATACGAGAACTAGTAAATTAATGAACGTTCTATGAAAGCAATAAACTGATAAATAAACAGAAAGAAAATGGGGAAGAAATACTGGCTTGGAGTGGGCCTAGGCTCCAGCAGATTCCTCCCGATCAAACACGCGCTTAGAACTTCTGGAAATGTAATATATTTATCAACGTATTACAATCTATCTTCTACAAATCAAAATAGATCTTTATTAATTAATTCTATATATCCTTCAAAATGATCTACGTGTGTTTATATAACACACCCGTAGAACTTCTGTTATAGCAGTAGTTACAACAGTCGATTCTTCCTAGACTAAATTAGAACAATCTGGCGAATGCAATCGATGTCTGGCATTCTATTCTGAAGGCGTTGTGTTCATTTCAGTTCATGCCTTGCCTGGCATCGGTAAGACGTTCAAATACATTGGTGCTATCTCCAAATTAGCTCTACATGACGCAGAGCTGGAACTGCACCAGCCGTTGTCGTCCACGTCATTCAACTTTGGTCAACGGGCAAAGAATCAGTGGCGCCTTTCGATTGTAGGGAGGCGCTTGCCTCCTATTAGTGCCTTCTGACTATGGAGAGGCGCTTGCATTTGGTTGGCGCCTTTCGGTTGTAGGGAGGCGCTTGCATTTGGTTGGCACCTTTCGGTTACAGGGAGGCGCTTGCATTCAGACGACGCCTTCTGACTGCAGGGAGGCGCTTGTATTCAGTCGACTCCTTCCGACTGCAGGGAGGCACCTATGTTCAATCAGCACCTTCCGACTGTAGGGAGGCACTTGTATTCACTTGGCACCTTTCGGTTGCAGGGAGGCGCCTATGTTCTCTACATTGACTCCCGATGAAATAAAGTGCCAGGTCCATCAAAAGGACCTCGACTGTTCCAAATCTAACTAAATCAACTGCAATTCCACAAAACATACTAAAAGCACACAAATTAGATAACACGCATAATTATATCAAATATCTATATAATCATTTATAAAAGTATGCAATCCTTATTATACAGCCGCATATTGATCCAAGAAGTATGTACAAAATATGAGCATTTCTGGTGCTCATCATCCCCCCACGCCTAACATATGCCATGCCCTCGTGGCATCCAAACTGTAGGTAGCCCTTGGACTTCTCATCGTCACCATATCTTGGAGGATTCGGCTGCCCCTGTGGCTCGAGTCTATCTTTTCGTGTCGGCATGTGAAGGTGTGGTTCGCCTCTGCCTATGGGAAACTGTGGCTGTTAATTGTCCCCTTCTTGTTCTGGCCACCACTGGTGGTGGTATAGCCGACGTTGTTCCTACCGATTGAAATGCAGCTTCAGTAGCTTGCCGAGGTCGACGTCTGGAGGTTTGGCCTCTGCCAGAGGGATATCTGAGTTATCCCCTCTGGAAGGCACCACTTGGGCCTTGTATAATCCGGTCACTTCAGGGGTAAGCCCTGCATTTTCCTTTGCAATTACAGTGGTCTCCAATTGTGGGCCATATACTCCCCACCATTCCAAGTACCTCCTCATCATGGAAGGCTTCCCTCGGGATGAACCATAGATGTCCCAAAACTTACTGTCTTCTGTCGGATTGACGTAGATGCCAGAATCTCCTTTTATCCTCGAGGATGCCTTCCTGGCCGCCTTGGCTGCTTTCATTTCGTTGCACAACTGCTCGAAATATTTTTTCCTTTTGGCGAATGGCTGCATATCCCATTCGTCCTCCTCTGACTCGACGAAGGTCACTTTCGCCTTCTGTCGAGCCGTCTTGGGCCTCTTTGCCTTGGCCTCTGCAGAAAATGTGGTGGTTCGGACAGGGGTCTCTTCTTTCTCCTTTGGGGACTTCTCTTCACTTTGAAGGATCGACTGTGCTGCTATCTCTGGGGGTGATTCTTCATCCTCCTATCTTCCTGGTGTCGACCCCTTAGTCTCTTCTCCTTCTTCGGGCCTGGGGAGGTCCTCTGTATCCTATGGTCGTATCTACTGTTGGAGGCCTTCGTCCTGCTCTGTGTCACTCAGGACAATGACAGGGGGCATCGTAGGACTTCTTTCATTTTCACCCCTAAAAATAGAGGAATCCTCCCCTGCCTTTGGGCTGCTCTGTCGGGCGTTCGATCAAATCTCCCTCGAAGAGAATACTTGTTTGATGGATGTGGGAGAGTTCATCGGCACTACTTCTGCCCAATCAGTCTGCGTGGACGCCTCCTGTCTTGCTGTTCCTCTGTCCTGGAGTCGTTGATTTTCCTCCTGCAACTACTAGACCAGCTGCTCGAGCTGAGAGATTCTTCTATCCTTTTCCTCCAATTCCTTTTGATGCTGGTTCTAGCAATCTTCCAAAATTTGTTGTGCCATCTAGCAATCAGTTTGCCAGTCGAGCGCCTCCTCCAAGGCCGCATTTGCCTGGTCGTTACTCCCAGAAGTCGCCTCATTTCATGAGCTCTGGTTCGTTAATTCATGGAGGGTTTGGGCGGTGACGTCTATCTCTATGTCACTCTGTTCTTCCTCTATCGAGAGGAATCGTCGTAGACGTTTCCTCCTGGGAACTGGTTTGTCCTCACCACTAGCGAGTGGCTCTCCTCCCTCCTCATACTTGGGCACTGGGGAATGCCCTCTATCCTCTATGTCTTCGGGCATCGGTGATTGCTCTGCTCCTCCTGGAAAATAGGGCAATGCCAATTGCCCAATTTTTGCTATCTCCTTTGCAGGGGATGCTTCACGTTGCCCTAATTTGGCAACCGCATTGTGTTGCCCTATTTGGCTGCCATCTCCATCTGTGTCGTGGTTCTGTCCTTGTGCTTCTACATGGCGGACCAATGTCGATATCAGCCCATGGTGGGCTAAGGTGGACGGTGCCCATTTCTGGTACCGAGCCGCTTCATCTTTCAAAGCACTCGCCAGGTAGAAAGGTATATTTAATTTCCTTCCATGCACTAGGTGATTGAGGAAGTGCGCATGAGTAAGGTGAAAATGGGTATACTTCCCTGTGCATGTGAATAATCGAGCAATCTGCTCGAACATCTTTCGCATATTCATGGGGAGGCTGTTTTTAAGTAACCCCTCCCTGTCTACCTACACATTTCCTCCCGACAACAATATTTCAGTGAATACTTTTAGCACTCCGGCCTTGTATATACATTCCTCCATGAGAGGCAATCTAGTCGCCTGTGAGATGAACTCAGGGGTGACTGGAATTTCCATCCCTCATACTTGGGCCGCATCACCCCTTAAAGAGGTGGCGAACTCTCTAGCTGCCTCCACGTCCTGGCCCTGACTGACCAGGGTGTAGTATTCGAGCCACCCCTCGGCTTCGAATTGGGTCTTTACTGCCCCTCTGATCCCATCTGTGTCACTGGGTTCATTCTTCTTGATCGTGTGGTTCTTAGACCTTCCTCCCATGGCGCCTTCTGCTGCTATTTTTTTTTTTTTTCTGTCCTTCCTTCTTTAGGAAGGCGCCTTCTTATAGAAAATATGCCTAACCCTAGCAGTTATGGAAGGTGCCCTCTCATTGGCATGCATTTTCGGCTATGGGGGGTACGATCTCTATGACAGCTGTATTTTTTGGTACTGCATATTTATAAATAATTATATAAAAGATTTGATTTAATATGCGCATACTTGATTCGGCGTTCCAGTTGTCATGGTAGCCACTGATTTGCTGACTTGTGACACGAGGGATGGGTGTGGTCATTTGATGATGCTTATTCGTGCGATGCTTCGTTTCGCTTGAGGCATCCGGTCGATGTAAATGCTGCATGCGGGAGGCGTTCTTTGGTACCTTCCCCATGTGGATGGTGTCCATGTAGTGCCTTTCCAATGTTTTTGGTGCTCGTCTTCAAACGAATGCGCATTTCGGTGCCTTCTGATTGGTGGGTGGTGCCTTTGCCTGCATGCATCTTCCCAATGTGGGGGGCGCCTCCTTCCGGTTTGTGCCTTCCCACTGTTGGAAGGCGTTCGTCTTGATGAATGCGCATTCCTGATGTTGGAAGGCATATTCAATAGAATGAATGCGCCTTCCTGATGTTGGAAGGCGTATTCGGCTGGCTTTTTATTTATATATATATATATATATATTTTCTCTAGTGCCTTCCTACCACGGAAGGCGCCTATTATATATATATATATATATATATTGAACTGGATGGGTGCCTTTCGGATGTAGTAAGGTCCCTTATTTCTGGGCTTGGTGCCTTTTGACTGTAGTAAGGTGCCTTCTTCTAGGCTTGGCTCCTTCTGACTGTAGTAAGGCGCCTTCTGGATAGGTTCCTTTCAGGTGCAGTAAGGCACCTTCTGGATGGGTGCCTCTCGAGTGCAGTAAGGCGCCTTCTCTTGGATGGGCGCCTTCTGACTGCAGTAAGGCACCTTCTTTTGGATGGGCGCCTTCTGACTGTAGTAAGGCGCCTTCTGGATGGGCACCTCTCGAGTGCAGTAAGGCGCCTTCTTCTAGATGGGCGCCTTCTGACTATAGTAAGGTGCCTTCTCTTAGATGGGCGCCTTCTGACTGCAGTAAGGTGTCTTCTTCTGGATGGGTGCCTTCTGACTGCAGTAAGGCACCTTCTGGATCGGTGCCTCTCGGGTGCAGTAAGGCGCCTTCTTCTGGACGATGATTTGACTAAAAAAAGGGTGATCAAACCTTCCTAGTTTTTTCATGCTGCCCAAATTATATCTACGAGTCGATGTCAAAATGCTGAGCCGAATCAGGCCTGGTTTCCCAGATACCTATCCTTCATGCTATTAGGTCCTCCAACTGCAAAAAGCAACTGAAAAAGAAAAAAAAATAAAGGCAGTTAGACGCGTTCCGTGCTTGTTAGGCCCTGGATTAGGATGCCTGCAGCTTGCATGCGGGCGTCGTCCCTACCAAAAAAACACACATTAAAAAAAAACTATAACTAACTAAACAAATTGGGTGAGCACTTTCGTGCCCACCATTTCACCTATGAGAGTTCGGTCCAGATCTAACAAGATGGGGTCTCCCCCATGCCTACTATGGATTCCACCTGTAATGTTTCGGACGTATTATAGGGGCGTAGTCGGTGGCCATTGATTGTGAACATGGTGTTGCTACCATCAATTGTATTAACACGCACAACCTCGTTCCTAATGAGCTTTGCCACCTCATACGACCCCATCCACCTTTGCATAAGTTTGCCCTTCCTTTCCTGGAATCGAGAATCGTACGACAGTACCCATTCCCCTACCTGGAACTTCTTCAGCTTGATGTGGTTATCATGCCACTTCTTTCTTTGCTTCTATATAATCTCTGTCCTCTGCAAAGCATCCAGTCAAATTTCGTCCAGCTTATCTAGCTAGCGAATCCTCTATTTTTGAGCTTCATCCAAGCTCAAATTTAATTTTGAAGCCATCCTCAGAGTTTTGATTTCGAATTTGATGGGCATCATCGCATTTTTTCCATAGACCAGTTGGAAAGGTGTGCATCTTGTGGTGGATTTCCACATGGTGTTGTATGCCCAAACTGCCTTCGACAACCGTGTGGCCCAATATTTCTTGTGTTGCTGCACGGTTTTGGTCAGGATGTTTTCTATCTCCCTATTCGTCACTTCTACTTGCCCGTTCGCTTGTGGATGGTAGGGCATGGTTTTATTGTGTCGAACTCTATACTACTCCATCAGCTCCTCAATCAATTTGGAGGTGAATTTGGGGCCTTGGTCTGTTGTTATCTCTCGAGGAACCCAAAATCATGTGAAAATATGAGCAAATAAGAAATCGGCGACTGTTGTTTCCTTTGAGTCCCTTAATGCCTGCACTTCCACCCATTTGGTGACATAATCTGTGCAGGCACGGAATAAACCTCCTTCCCATCGAAGGTGGATTAAATGGTCCCACGAAGTCCATGCCCCATTTATCAAAAGGTTCTAGGTGTACCTGGGGTTGTAGGGGCATTTCATCTTGGTGGGTTGGTCTACCCATCCTCTGGCACTCGTCACACTTGCTGGTATATGCTGCCGCGTCCTTGAACAAAGTGGGCCAAAAATACCCAGCCTGCAGGATTTTATAGGCAATCCGTTTCCATGCAAAGTGTCCTCTGCATGGCTCATCGTGACATGCCTTGAGCACTTCTAAAAACTCTTGTTCTGCTATGCGTCTTCTTATAATTTGGTCCCATCCTATTTTAAATAGGAGACCATCCATCCAAAGGAATGATGCGCTCTTCTCTATGACCGCCTGCTTTTCTCTATAGGAGAGAGCAGGTGAGGTCCTTTCGATGGCCAAGTAATTGGCTATGTCTACATACCACGGAGTTTGTTCACTAATAGCGAACAAATGTTCATTCGAAAATTGATCTTCCACTGCTTGATGATCTGTTGGTATCAATCTAGACAAAAAATTTGCCACGACGTTGTCCTTGCCTGGTTTATCGACTATAGTGATGTCGAATTCCTACAATAGCAACAATCATCTGATAATTCTACCCCCAATGGTCAGATTGCTCATCAGATACCTGATAGCCGCGTGGTCCATATGGACGAAGACCTTGTATCCCGTTATATAGTGACTGAATTTGTTTATTGCATGGACAACTGCGAGGAATTCTTTTTCTATCACTGTATAATTGAGCTCTGCTCTCACCAAATTTTTACTGACATAATAGATGGCGTAGAATTCTTCGCTGTCTTTCTGCCCAAGGACTGCTCCGATTGCACCGTTAGATGCATCGCAGTAAATATGGAACGATATGGCCCAATTCGGTCCTCTCAAGACCGGTGCAGATATCAATTTTTCTTTTAGCAATTGGAACGCTTCTTTGAAATCTCTCATCCAATTGAACTCTACGTCCTTAGAAAGTAGGGTGTGTAGTGGTTTGGCAATCTTACTAAATTCGGCGATAAATCGCCGGTAGTACCTGGATGATCCAAGGAAACTTCTTACCTCCTTCTGTGTTTTGGGGCTAGGTAGGTCTCTAATGACCTCGATCTTCCTCTTGTCTACTTTTATTCCTTCTGCAGAGAGGTGGTGTCCCAACACGATGCCTTCCTGCATCATCATAAAACATTTTTCATTACTTAGGGACAAATGATTTTCCTTGCTTTTGTTGAGCACTCTTTCCAGATTTGTCATTGCCTCCTCGAAGGTTTCTCCATAGGCGATGAAGTCGTCCATGTAAACTTCCACCCCGTCTCCTATCATATCAGAGAATATGCTAAGCATCGCCCTTTGAAAGGTGGTCGGTGCGTTGCACAGTCCAAAAGGCAATACCTTATAGGCAAACATTCCCCATGGACAGGTGAACGTCGTTTTATCTTGATCTTCTTCCCCTATCTGGATCTGGTTGTAACCACTGAAACCATTCAAAAAGGAGAAGTATTTTATTCCTAAGAGTGTGTCCAAGACCTGATCGATGAACGGGAGCGGGAAGTGATCTTTCTTAGTTGCCTTGTTCAACGCCCGGTAGTCCATGCAGATCAGCCATTTCCCATTCTTTTTGGGGACCACCACTAATGGTGATACCCATTCACTATCAAAAATTGGATATATGAATTCGGCAGCCAGAAGTTTGTGCAGTTCTTCTCTGACAATGTCTTTCATTGTTGGGTTCATCCTTCTCTGTGGCTGCCGACTAGGAGTTGCCTGATCATCTAAGTAAATTCGATGGGTACATATTTTTGGGTTGATGCCGTGCATATCTATGTAGTCCCATGCAAATGCTTGCTGGTGTTTTACAAGAAGCTTTTCCAAATTTTCTAGTTGTGTGGGCGTCAACCTGCTGTTGACATTTAATGTCCTCCCTGGCCCAACGTGTATTTGTCGGATGTGCTGATCTTGGGTGCCAGTCAATGGCGATCCAGGTGTGGGGTTGGACGATTCTCCATGGAGAAAATCCACGATAGCACCATCCTCGTCCTCTTTTGCCACCTCCTCCAAGGTCATCACCGGTTGGATTATGGACAACTTCGTAGTTCCATGCTCGGTGATCCTGGGTTCTTCTATCGAGTCCATAGACTGAGCTGGCGGTGAAATGGTCAACCTTTTGATGTTTTGCCCATTGGATATGGTCATTAGCCCATCCCGACAGTTGATGTAAGCGTCAACTATTGCCAGCCATGGCCTCCCCAAAATGAGTGGGTAACCGCCTAGCCTGGTCTTGGTTTACAAAACTAAAAAATCGGCTGGATATTCCCATGCATTGACTGTGACGATCACATCTTCCAACATTCCTTCTAGCAACACGGTTGATCGATCGGCTAACTGTAGCACTGTCGTGGTTGGCTTCAGGTTCGTGAGCCGCAGCCTCTGCATGGTCTCTTGAGGCATCATGTTGATGGCTGCCCCGAGGTCAACCAGTGTGTTGGACAAGGAATGTCCTCCAATTTTTACGATCAACACTGGGCTACCTGGGTCTGCATACTTCGAATGATGTGTTCTACCCATCATTAGATCTACCAATTTACCCACGACGTTGATAGTCTAGGTAACTTTCCATCCCGGTATCCTTAGACACATTTCTCTAATTGCCTTGGTGTAAATGGGGACATCTCGAATTGCTTGAAATAATGGGATTTTCACTGTGAGATTCTTCAAGCTCGACAAGATGTCGAATTTTGGCTGTGTTGTTTTTCTTTGTTCCTGCAGCTAGCTAGGAAATGGAGCCTCTGCTCTCAAGTGCTTTTCCTTCTTCTACCAGAGGTGTCTCCTCTATTTCTACCTCCTCTTCTACTAGTGGAGGTATCTCTACCATTTCTTCCTCCTCTTCTACCAGAGGTGGAGTCTCTACTAGAAGGTATTGTACGGGAACGTAGGCGCACACCAAGTGCGAAGCGCCCACAGGGTTATCATATTTCATGCTCACGAACACGTTGGCGGCCTGGTGAGAGCAGTAAATGTGGAAAGACTCGTACCAGTGGGGATTCACGGGTTCGTCTTGTATGATCCAGGTTCAATCCACCCGGGCTCGCTCCAGGTGGATCGTGGCATACAGTCTGTTCGAACAAGAAGAAATCTAAAAATTTGAAAGACCAAAATTCGGCTGCAGCTCGTAGAGATCTAAGAAAGACCAAAATAAAAGGAGAAGAAGAAATCTAAAAATTTGAAAGAGGAAAATAAAAGAAAGAAGAAGACGAAATTTGAAAGTTTTGAGTACACATTCTTCTTACTCACCTTTCTCAATGTCTTTCCCTCTAGCTTTCTGAGCGAATCTGCCTCATAGATCGTCACATGGTGTCTCGTGAATCAACAGTTGTGCCATGCTAAACCTCAAAAAAACTCTATTACCTCTCTGAATCGGATCGAGTCGTTTAGTGAGCGGCCATATTGATGACCTTCGAAGATGATCGAGGTTCTGGCTTGCTATTTTTCCATTCTGGGTTTCCATTCCGCGTGGAGTTAACAGGTATGGATTCTTCGTTCATTTTCATGAACTTTTTTCTTTATTCTCTCAGAAGGTAGTACAGTTTTTTTTAATTAACTTTAACATAACCTTAAATAATGTGTATACATATTAAATTCCCTAGTAGCAATGTGTAATAATTTCTTTAATATTTTATTTATAGTCATAATATTTTTAGAATATTACTTTAATTATATATTTTTTTAATTTAATTTATTTAGTTCTATTGTTTGTGATATTTGTTTTTATTTTTCCAATTAATATTCTTTTATTTTTTTTATTTTCCCTATCAACACTTTCACTTGGTTTTTTTACTCTTCATAGTAAGACTTGTTATCTATAGATCTGTCTTGCTTTAAAGTATCCCAAGTGTAATGAATAACCTCAAAAACACATTTTTCTTTATATTGCCTTGTAAACCCTAAAATACAAGGACCCTTTTTTTTTCATAACAATTACCTTTTTATCCTATCTTAAAACCCTAAATTGCTAAGGATTTCCTCCATCCTTATTTCTTTATTATGTTGCTCTTGAAACCCTAAAGTGCAAGGATAATTTCCACATCATTTTCACTTTTAATATCAGGGGATACTACTTGAGAAAAATGAAGATGAAATACTTGGAATATACTTAATCTCTTCTTCCATTTTTATTTTAGGTTTTTCCTCCACATTTTACTTTGCATCTTTAATTCCTTCTAAAATTAAACTTACATGTCATACTTTATCATCCCTTATATCCTTCTTTGTTTCTTTTAATGGTTGATCGAAGTGAGCTATGATGGCCTTTGTCATATGATATTGTAGATAGGATTTCTTTACCTCTTTTATTAGAGTTGAATATCATTGATCTAGTCTAGCTTATATTACATTATGATTTCGTTGCATCATCTTGAAGTTTATCTCATGACGATTTTTTTTTATCTTTCTTCATAGTTTTAACTTTGTAAACTCTTGTTATGTGTCTAGTATCATAACAATTGTGGCATAAAAATATGATATCTTCATATTCAACTTGTCAGGGTTATGCATAAGCATGAAATATCGTAAATTGGCTATATTTAGGATTTTCAAAATTTTAAATTTGCTAACTTTGGAACATTTCACTAGGGGTCATTCACTCAAAATTTACGTGGTGGAAGTTGTTTTTGGGTAAATTAGCCCGTTGTTGACAATTATTATCCTATTTTTATTTTAATTCGTGGACCACTTTCACCCAATTCCACGGATAATTCACCTTCAAATTATAAATGATTTTGTTTTTTCTACGTGATTCGTCTCATATACTACCCGTATATATACTATAGGGGGTACCGATAAACATACATCTAAAACACTCTATCTCGAAAATATCTTTGAAACAATGAAAAACTTGATAATATTGTAGAGAAGTGTCTATCAATATAAGTCGATCAGTTGTAGAGGAGTGTCAATCGACATATGACTATCAGTTGTAGAGGAATATCGATTGGTATAAGATGATCGACATAAGCCAATCGATTGTAGAGGAGTAACAATCAACGTATACCTATCGATTACAAAGAAGTGTCGATCGCCATAAGACGACCGATTGTAGATGAGTGTAAATCAACACAAGCCAATTAGTTGTAGAGGAGAGTCTATAGGTATAAGCTGATTAGTTGTAGAGATGTGTCTATCGATATAAGGTGATCAGCTATAAAGGAGAGACTATTAGTATAAGTCAATCAATTACAAAGAAGTGTCTATCGGTATAAGTCACTTAATTGTAGAGATGTGTCTATCAACATAGGTCGATCGATTACAAAGGAGAGTCTATCAGCATAAGTCGATCACTTACAGAGAAGAGGCTATCGACATAATATGATCAGTTGTATAGATTTATTTATCGGTATAAATTGATCGATTATAGAAGAGAGACTATCGGTATAAGTCGATCAATTATAGAGAAGTATTTATCAGTATAAGTTGATCTTTTGTAAAGACTGTCGGTATAAGCCGATCGATTATAGAGAAGTGTTTATCGACACAAATTGATCGATTGCAGAGACATCTATCGGCATAAGCCGATCTATTGTAGAGAAAATACTATTAGAATAAGTTGATCGGTTGCAAAGAAGTGTATATCAATATAATTTGATTATTTGCAGAGGAGAGTTTATTAATAAAAGTTGATTGATTATAGATATGTGTCTATCGTCCTAAGCTAATTCATTACAAGGGAGTGTCAATCATCATAGGCTAATCAATTTTAGAGGATTGATAACTATGAAAATAGGTAGAGTATTCTTCTTCCACTATTCTTTTATCCAAAGCTCTTTTTTTTTAGTTTCATTGGCACTGTAGGTGCACTATATGCAATTGTGGTAGACAAGTGTTCATATCATTTGGTTTTGTATTTGAAGCATTTTTATTCTCAGAGACTACTTCTTGTCTATTTGAGTATGTTTCATAGGCAATGTAGAAGCACTATCTACAAATGTGGTTGACAAGTATCCATGGCATATTGTGTGTTAGTAGTATTTTTCTTGTTAGAGACTACTTCTTGTCTGTTAGATGTCATTCTATAGGGTAGTGTAGGTTCATCTAAAAATTCATAGATTTTTTATGGAATTACAGTTTAACCTTGGTTACTAAGAAACACAATTTTTTATTGAGAGATGTATGTTATTTTCTTTCAATTTCATATTCATTTCCTAACATTTAGAGATTTTTTCTTTACAGATACAATGTCACCTCATCGAAGATGGAAATAAGGGAGTCCAATATTCTGGTAAAAAGATAATTCTAAAATATTTTACACAAATATCAAAATGTAGTGAGGCATCAATATCTACACAACATGTAGGTACAAACACCTTGTACCATCAAATCATTAATATTTATTTGTTATTTTTAAATATAGTCTTTCTTTATTAATAGATAAATGGTTGTCTACTTATCTACCTCCTTTTAAATGATTTGTAAAACCATATTCTATTATTTCTTTACAATAGTGAATTTTTACATCAAAAAATGATAGAGAACACCAAACATTGAATGCAGTAAATACTGTCGATCCTGATGTGCGTTCACTCGAATATATTTTAGCAGATGATATGGGACCACATGATAATTTTCCTAATAACTACATTCAACAACCACTTCAGGAGATGTTTAATTCAGACAAATCAACCAAAAAAAAATAACAATACAATTAAAATATAGATCTTCGAGGAATAAAAAATATAAAAATCAAAAGATAAGTGAATGGACTATTGGAAGAGCTTTTAAAAATGAATGGGTATGGTTATACCCTTTTATTGAGCAAGAAGAGACACATAAAGTGTGTAAATATGTTATTTGTACTTGGATGTTGGGAAAGGATCATTTATTGCAAAATAAGAAAGACAATAGAAAAATATTGTGAAAAAGTTTACATCAAAGAAATACGAAATGATGGTACAATTAACATAGTTTATAGGGGGAAAGATGCATCGAAATGTGTGCATGTGAGATAGATATGCACTTGAATACAAAAATGCAATGAAACAACAACAAACTCTCATTAAGAAGGGTGGAACAATCGAGGTCTAATTTTAAAAAATTAATAAGACTATATTAGCCTCAAAACATTTGTAGTTTATTGTTGTATACAATATTCTAAAAAATTATTGACCCATGTCTGCTTTTGTTGATTATATGCAACTACTTCAACTAGACAATGTACATAACCTTACCAGTTCACATTGGTCAGATTGAAGTGGTTAGAAAATGGTAAAATATCTATCACTGGTTGAGAAGGAAGACCTGGGAGAGAATGTAAAACAAGCCAAATTTATTTCACTTTCCATTGATGAGGTAATAGTTGTTTATAACACATCTTGGATTTTCATACATATTTACACATTCAAAAATTAATTGAAATAGCCTCATTTACTAGCACTACATAAGATTATTGAAAATTGTAATGCGAAAAACATTTATAATGTTGTTGTAACTAGTTTAAAGGATATTGCCGGAATAGATGAAAAGAAAATTACCACAAAGTTAATTTGTGTTGGAGTTGATGGTGCGGCTACAATGCAAGCACAAAAGAATGGTCTTTGTGATAGGCTTCAGACATCAATTTTTCCATATGGGATTCCCATTCATTGTATGACTCATCTAATGAATCTTGCATATAAAATTATGAGCAAATTTGATAATGTAGACATAGTGGAAGATCTCTTCTATGAAATACACTCATACTTTTCATGTAGTCCAAAAAGGTTTGTAGAGTTTCAATAGTTTTATCTAGGTGTAACCGAAGGCAGAAAAATGTTAAAAGATGTGGACATCAGGTGGATTTCACTGTTTCTTCTTGTAAAAAGGGTTTTTTTCAGAATATCAATCCTTGGTTGGGTTTATGTATGCACATCGTAGGGATGTTGATAAGGTAAAAGATTTGCTATTTTGTATAACTAACTTGGAAACTCTTCTCACATTATATGGTATTCTTCCATTGTTGCAAGAAATGAATTCTTTGATTAAACTCACATAGGAAAGGGCAATTTATATTGTTAATTTCATCAGTATGAGAAAATAAATATGTATGCTTATTAAAAAAATTTACTTATCCGAAAATAATTTGGGGATCCCAAGTTTGATAGTTGGAATACATTAGTTTATGTCAATTATCCCAACAACTTTTTAAAGTTCAACATCAATGATAATTTTTGTATTGTTATCCATGGAAATATGATTCCTTTATATCGTTATGAAAAGTGATTAGATACACTTATATATGATGTTGAAAAAGTGTTCAGAACAAATTCTGAATTTGATGAGGTTTTGGATAGCACTAAGAATAAATTGAAAAGAATTACCATTACATTAAAAATTAAAATAAGAGATCATTTTCAGAGAGATGAGACGTTTGAGGCCATGGTCGTTATTAATCCCATCTTCTGGAATCTTTGTGTTGACTATAGTAGTAAAAGTGAGTTGTTTGTAAAATATATAGGCAATATTATGACACATTTCTCTAAAAGTGTGGAAGTAAATGACATTGAAATCAATGGTATTCTAAACAAAGAACTTCTGAGATAATAATCAACCAATTTTGGAATAACAATGGATAATCAAATTATACATTTCAAAAATCCACATGTGACTGGTTCAATCATGCATTTCTGGCACAAATTGTATCAAAGTATTGTCTTACAAGAAACTATGAGTGAATACTTTATTTTATATGAATTATGTCAAATAATTATTTTGGGATCTATTGAAGACAAAAGGGTCTTCAGTGCACTATCTTTTGTTAAAGCGAATGTTCATAATACGTTGGACAAAAAATAAAAAAATTGTTTGAGAATGTATGTGTCATCGTACGAGGTGGGTAAGTTTCCCTATGATAGAGCTATGACATATTGGAAGTCCCTAGCAAAAAGGAGAGGTCTTACTAATACTATTGATAATGATGAAAATGATTCAGCTTGGAGTGATGATGATATTATGAAAATGCAGAATTCACAAATGATTCTCGGTTCTTTTGGAGAAGTTGATAAGGATTTGTATTAGCTTCGAGAAATGTAAAATTTCAATGATTATATGAAAAATTCATATAATCAAATACTTTTTGGATTTGAAATCATTTTTAAAATTTTAGTGATTTGAAAAAATCATATTATCAATGATTTTCAGTATTTGATATCATTTGTAAATGTTAATTATTTGAGAAAATTTATATAATCATTCTATTTTAAATTATTTTACATATTTGTTTTTAATTTTATTGACTGTCTATGTTGTCAAAATTTATGATTTATGCTTTAGCTTTGAGTAAACTAGAAATTTGAAAACCATGCATGCATAATGATACTATGTTATTGAATTAATTATCTATGTTAAAAAAATATAATGATTTATGCATTGACTTTGAATATATATATCATTAGTATCATTAGTATGTATGCTATGACTCTAGAAGTGTTATTCACTTTCTATATTGACAAAATTTTATGATTTATGCTTTAGCTTTGAGTAAACCATGCATGCATGCATAACTAGTAAATATTTCTTAATATCATTAGTATGTATGCTTTGACTCTAGAAGGCAAAATACAAATAGCATATTACTCTATATATGGAAAATTTAAACCCATTCATAGATATATCCATCATAAAATCTCTTTGAAATATAAAAACAATATAACATAATACAAAAAACAATACTTATTTTTATAAAAAAACAAGAATTACTATGAATAAAATGAAAATTTAAACCCATGCATAGATATATCCTTAATAAACTCACTTGAAAATTGAAATATAAAAACAATATAGCATAATACATAAGATAATACTTATTTTTATATCACAACAAGAATAACTTTGAATAAAATGAAAATATAAACCTATGCATACATATATTCTTCGTAAACTTAAACATATTTGAAACCCCGTAATACTCAAGAGATGAGAATAACACACTATTATAAATGTAAATAGTATAATAGTAAAGTAATAAAAGCAAGCGTCTTGTTTTCATGAATGTCATAAAATTATCTTTTTGAAATATCAAATTTTCAAAAGCAGTTTTAGGCTTTATAAAGCTAAAATATTCCTCCAAACAAGCAGGTAACACTTTATGCTAAAATATCGAACAAGATTTTGTTTCTCCACATGGTAGCATAAAGCATTGATCTCACTCTAAATTGGTATCATTCCTCTGGTTTGTCTGTTAATCTGCTTGAATATGGAAAGTAAATGATTAAATTTTATTAAAAGGAAAAAAAATCTCTCAAGATTCTAACATGTTCATAAACTGAAATATAATCTGATGAAGAGACTATCTATGTTTCTAAGATCCAATGACCTACCAGAAAAGGTGGAAAGAGCATCAGTTCTGCACATACCTGTTGTCCGCCATCATGATAACTCTATCTGGCAGCCACCAAGGCGATTTGGTTCCCAACACACGAGCCTGTGTGTCTGGGAAGTTTTGAAAGCCAGGTAGCTCTGTCACATCGCCATCGTTTGTGACATCAACAGGGTCAACAGGGTACATCAGTAAATGGCCTGGCAGATCATGTTCCAAAGCGTCGCTGGAATATAAATCCCAATTCCCCTTTCCTATTTTGTTCATTTTCTGGATACATTCTATGCTTTGGGGCTCACGGAACAAATCGTCCAACACTCGAGTATGTTCATACCAGAGAGACATCCTGAAACCATGGATTTGGCCCCTGGCAGGCTCTTGAGCAGCCAGATGGTGAGGTTGGTAACCTCCCATGGCTATTTCAGTGTCTCTTGCACCATCCATAGAGCGTTGGTTGAGGTCAGCTGATCCAACAATAATGTACTCATCGTCCACTACACATAAAGAAACAAATAGTAACTAGATGATGGAAATCCCTTTGGAACACCTAAGCAAGCCTGCAAAATTAGACTACTCAACAAATGCTGTAGAGGAATATGATGTGCTTGAACCATCCCTTAAACACCATACTTTGTTCTAACTTTCTTCGTCTATGTACCTTGAAGTTAAGGTCGACAAGCATTGCATACAGGTTGCAGTTCCTTGTAATTTGTACTTATCTGCCTATATTTCAAGTTTAAATGCAGAGTACAGAAGACCCCAAAAAATAATTCAGGTAAAAACAAAAATAATTGTCTAGTTTAACCAAATTCTCCTTCGGAGTCGTTTCATTTGACTTAAGCTGTCAAACAAATTGGACCTCAGGTGTTCTTTGAGACACCAAACATAATTATCTAGTTTAACCAAATTCTCCTTCAGAATCCTTTCATTTGTCCTTCGCTGTCAAACAAATAGGACCTGAGATGTTTCTTTTGAGACACCTAACCTAAGGAGCAAGCCCACAAAATCAGACTACTCAAAAAATGCTACAAAGGAATACAATGTGCTTCAAACATCCCTTAAACAATATACTCCGTTCAACTTTCTTCTTCTATGTACTCAAACATAACGTTTGACGTCCACTAAGCATAGAGGTAGCAGTAGTTTGCAATATGTATTTATCTATAAACCCATTTCAAATGTGCAATACGAAAGAACCTCAAAAGACAAAATAAAACCAAACACTGCATAAACTTTTAAGATCTATTAGAATTTCATATCAGACAACTCTGTGCTTCCTAGTAATTTAGGATGCATAGAGGTTGCGTAACCTACAATACGTACTTATCTTTCTAATGTACGATATAAAAAACAATAAAAAAGTAGTAACCGAATTCTCCTATGTATTGGTTATACTTTCTTTAAACTGTTTTTTTCTTGAACTTGTAAGTTGACTTTTAAGGTTTTACCAGCATCTCATGTCAGATCACTCAATACCGTCCAACATCTACCCAAAAGGACACCGGACAAAATTATCTTATTTAGCGAAAGTCTGCTGTCAATTTTTCTTCTGACCTTAGCTGAGTTTGGAGTCTTACATACAGTCACAATCATAGTGTTAAGACTTGGATTTGTCTTGAACTCGGCAAATCTTAGAGGGAGAGGTATTTGTTATAAAGAAATTAAGGATGCGAAGTTTTTTTTTTTTAATTTATAATATTTTTTATAATTTTAAGTTTTTTTTGTGTATACATAACATCATATAAATAAATAAAAATTAATTAATTAATTTTTTTTTGATTCAAAACTCTTTTTAAGAAAGATTGGGTTAGGTTCAAAAACACCTTTTTTAATTTATAAGGTTTTTAATCAATTATATGGAAGTTGAGACTACTTTTATCAGTGGTGATACCATATTGATATTTAAATTTCATAATTATATATTTATAGTTTAATGAAATTTAAATGTAAGTTTTATTTAAAAATTAAAAATTTTAATCAATTAATATATATTTATTACAAATATTAAATATATGGAGGACCCCTCTCTGGAGTAAGGTGGCTGGCTGTTTTCTGCCTTTGCTATGTTTTTGTTTTCTTTATCTACAGGTTTCCATGGCCCTCCATTTCCTCTGTACTTCTTACGTTTTTGGCATTAGCCTTTGTGATGGTTTTGAGTGTATGTTCCATTGTTGTTTAGGATTTCTCCCAGCAGCTTGATCAGGCTTCTTCTTGTTAACTGTTTTAGTTGTTGCTCTTTGAGCTTCTTGCTTTTAGCTTGCTATCTTCTGATATTCAAGGTTGAGGGACCCTTTCAAAACCCTTTCTACCAATAAAAAAACTAAAAATACATCTTTTTACTCATTTTTTTTTACTTAAAATAAGTCTATGTGTTTTTCTAATGTCCTAACTTATATTTGGTTAAGTTTATATTGATTGTGGTTATATTTTATAATTGAAAAGATAGGAGCTTAAAATTCAAAATATAATTTTCAAGGTCGAAAACTAAAAAATGTGTATCAAATCTATTTTTATTATAGAGTTCAATAAAAGTTCAATTCAAAATTATCCATTGAAAATTTTATTTTTAAGAGCTAATTAAAAGTAGGTGAAGTATGTCCTTTGTGGGACATCATAGTGACATGTCCTTGGGTTCTCTTCCAAGAGACCACCCGTTGAAAAAGAAAAGAAGCATGCAAAACATTTCATTTTGTCTTATATAATTAAATATCATAATTTTTTATTTAAAAGTATTTTTTTACTATGGTATTTAATATAGCCTTGGAATTGCATGTAATTCAAGCATATGTTACATTAAAAATTTTGAAATTACAATTGTAAATTTTTTGACATATAATATTTTTGATTCATCTTTATGAAAAACAAGCTACAATATAGGGTGTGTAAAAACAAATTTTTTAATAATAATTAGAGGTTTGACTAATTGTAATTTAAGTATTTTGATAAATAAGCTAGTTGTATGAATATATTATGATTAAAAATAATTTTTTATTGTGATACTTAATTTTTTAATTTATTGAATCATGTTTAATATAAAAGCTTAACCTAAAAATTAAGGTAGCTTTGAATTGCTAGTTATATGTAACATTGAAATTTTTGGAAATACCTTTGTAAATATCTTAAATATTGTAATTTGGATTCATCTTTACAAAAAAACAAAAAATTAAAAAATAAGGTTTATAAAAAAGTTGATTAGATGTTTGATTAATTGTAATTTAAGTATTTTGAATATAAATAAGTTAGTTTTATGAATATCTTTTGATTAATATAGGGTTTGTAAAAACAAAAATGTTTAATGATAATTTAAGGTTTGATTGATTGTAATTTAAATATTTTGGAATTAAATGAAGCAGTTCTATGAACATTTTATGAGCTTGGTTGTGGAGTAAATATGGTGGCAGTATTGTTGTGAAAGTAGTATTTTTGTAGAGTAGATCTACATGTAATATTGTTGTGGAGTAGATATAATTGTATATAGTTAAAGGTAACCTTTAATTATATGCAATTTTTTTTGTAAACAGTAGTCTTGGATTTGTATATAATTAAAGTATATATAACATTGATTTTTTTTTTAAAACCTTTGTAAAAGTTTTGAAATATAGTATTTTGGATTCATCTTTATGAAAAAAGTGTTACAATATAGGAATTTTAAAAACAAAATTTATAATGACGATTATAGGTTTGATTAATTGTAATTTAAGTATTTTGAATATAAGTAAGTTTATTTTGAAAAATAATTTGAAAATTTTATATTAAAACAAGGTTATTTACAAGTTAGGGCAAAACTCCTCCCAACATTTACCAGCAAGAGCACATGTTTCCTCCATTTAACTTTCCAATAAACTTTCATAACTCTAAAATCTAAGGTACTAAGAACTAACCACTTTTGATTACAATACTTAGAGGAGATTTGCATTGGAGCCAAATATCCTAAACCATATCTCTGCAATGGCTATCCAAGTTAGACAAACACTAGATTTGCTTACCAAACTGCCTAATCCTCTCATCCTCAATAGCCATGAAATTATGTCATTTAACCCCTACCTCCTTCTCGGTACTTTTCTTAGCTAGGAATTCTGCCACTTTATTTAGAGCTCTACCCACATAAATCAGAATCACATCATCCAATTCCCTCCACAACTTCTTAATTTAGTTGACAAGAATTCTTAACCTCTATTTCTCCAAAGCAAAGTTCCTCATGCAATCCAGAGCTCCTACCAAGATTTGAGAATTTTATTTAATGATCATCCTCCTATAACCTTGTCTTACCACCTATATAGAAGCAATTTTGTTAGCTAAGGCTTTTGCTTCATTTTTCATGGTCCTACCTAGGCCTTATAGTTCCCAATAGAGCCCTATCCCAACATAGTTTCTACAAACTGATCCAATTCCAACTCTACTTGGATTACCTTTTGCAACTCCATCAATATTAATTTTAATCCAACCTTCCAAGGGTGTTTTATAACTAGCTTTGTCTTCCCTCTCCTGCACTTTGACTTCATTCTCCATCATCCCTATATCAGCCTAATTTTTCATCTTCAACATACATTGCCATAGTTTCTATGACTTTGCTCCAAATTACCTATCAAATGTCATCCAAGGATGAAAAGATTATTTTAAAAATTTTACCATTTCTCCAACCACACTTGCCACCAAATAAAGTTTAATCCAATCTTCCACCCGATATGAAGAGTTTCAAATTTAAATTTGCTCCTCTTCCATCTTTCCCTAATATTATATTGGTTCAAATCAACATTAGATTAGATTTTATAAGCTAAAAATCTTCGCTCTCATATATGGTGCATGAATGGGCACTCAAACATCAAGTGGTAAGATGATTTCTCACTGCATAAAACACATTGTTATGGATCGACGATTCCCATGAGTCTCAGATTATCAAAATTAATAATTCTATTGTGTATGAACTACCAAGCAAAATTTTTTACTTTTGGTCAACACTTGAATTACTAAATCTTTCTCCAATCCTTAATCTGATGTGCATGAGGAGGAGGTTTTAGAAGGATCTTATCATATCCATCATTCACTATGTAGACTCCAAGACTCCAATATCCCCAAGATAACTCATCCTCATCATCTCTACCTATGAGAAATATTTCTATCAAGATTTTAGTTATGATGGTTTTCAATTCTGAAGTGATTGGAATTGTCCACTTATCCAACTTCTTAAATTACATAAACCTATAATCCCCAACTGATTGGTGTTGAAATAACTTTCAATATTGATCCAAATCATGCTTTCTATGGTTGTTTTTATTGTTTATAGTTTTGGAAATTTAACAATGATATATGGGTATTGTTCCCATGAATCTATACAAAATTGTGCCTTCTCTCGTCTCCCCACTTTCCAAAATAATCCATATTTCACTACCTGAGATCCTAACTTAAGATCCTACCATACTAGGGACCCATTACCATCCAAAGGAAAATGACTCATCTCATTTGAGTTCACCTATCCCAAATATCTACTAATTAAAACTCTACTAAATAAAGAAGTTGTCTGGAAGATCCGCCTCCAGTAAAGCTTTCCATCCAAAGATTTATTATTTAGCTATGATCTCCTTAGTCTCAAACATCCCTTTTCCTTGGGCTAACTTACTTTCTCCCAACTTACTAACCTAACACCAATTTCTTCTCTCCTTGTACTTCTCCCTATAAAAATTTTCAAGCCATCTTGTCCAACTCTTTTCATATGGTATGTGGGGCAGCAAGGATATAAAAAAATTAATCTATCCCCAAAGGTTAACCATTTGTGAGACCAATGGTTAATTCTTTCTTTGATATGATCCAAAATATTCCTATAGATAGCTATCTTTAATTTTTTAAATATCATTCTTAAATATAGTCAATTTACTCTATTAAAAGCCTTGGATAGATCCAAATTCATCACCATTGTTGGTATTTTATTTGATTTTATGGTATAAAGACTTTACTGAGTAGCACCAATTACTTCATGAATTTGTCTACCATGCATGAAATCGAATTGTTCAATAGATATAGAAGTAGAGAAGAGCCTTTTAATTCTTTATGCAATTATTTTTGCTATGATTTTATACACACAGTTACTCAAAGAAATATGTCTGAAATCATCAAAGGAAGAAGGATTGTCCCTTTTTGGAATAAGAGAAATGAAGAAAGAATTGAAGACTGCATTTACCCTTCCTTTTTACCTAGACTCCTCCACAACCTTGAGTACATTAGACTGCAAAAGGTCATAGAGCCCGAGATAGAATTTCAAAATCCACCCATCAGGTCTTGGGCTCTTATCTTTCTGGAAGGAGGTTAAAACAACTTTGAGCTCCTCATTTGAGACTTTCTAAATCAATTCACCATTGGCTTCCTCATCTATAAATCTGGAAAAGAGAGAAGTTATTTTAACTATTTTAGCTATATTAACTTGACTAAGACCCTTGTATAGTTAACCAAAATACTTTACACCCATGTCAGTTATCCCTTCAAAGGAGGAGACTTTATTTCTATCTTGTCCCTTTAGCTCCCAAATTGTATTTTATTGTTTTTTGTGATTTGCAAAGCTATGAAAAAAATTAGTGTTCTCATCCCCACTTGCAATCCATAGTGCTCTACTTTTGAGCCTCCATTGTGCTTCTCTCTCTACCAACAATCTTCTCTTCTCCTGTTCTAAATTTTTATACTTTAGCCTTATTTCCTCATCAATTTCTTTTTCAAAGTAATCTGCTAGAAACATTGCAAGTTCCTCCTCAATCTCCCTCAAATTTTTCTCATCCATCAATTTTTTTATGGGTCCATTGAACCACTGCTGGTTTAACCCTTTTTAGATTTGCTTCAAATTTTATGGGTACATTGAACCACTGCTGCCTTAACCCTTTTTAGATTTGTTGTAAATTGTATACTAACATATTCTTTTAGACTAAAATCAAACTTCATCCATTTTGATTTGACTAGAGTTACAACATTATCCTCTTTTAATTAATCAAAAATAAATTTAAAAAGACAATGTGATTTTATCTCCTCTTTTGTTATAAAAAACATGATAAAAAAGTAATTAATCTCCTCTAACTACAATCTATAAATGTTATTAACCAAACTCTATACCACTAAAAATTTATCCTCTTAAAATTCTATTAATTCTTATCCTCATATTTCTCCAAATTAAAATAGATTTCATAGGTACTAATTCTGCCAAACTCCTTTAAATTCGAACTTTTAGATAAAGTAACGTGCGTGTGTATAAAAGAGATCATATAATCGTGAAACATAATATCACGTGATTTTTTAAATTTTGTCGGCAGGGCTGTACAATTTTCACAATTAACCTTGTGATTTTTTAAATTTTGTCGGCAGGGTTGTACAATTTTCTTAATTAACTTTTAAAAACCTTAAATCAAGTGTATAAATATTAAACTCGTTAGTGTAAAAATATATATATTATTTACTTAAACATGGCCAAAGTCCCTCCACTATCTACTCGCTAGTTTTCAGACTCGGCGAGAGTCTGAACTCTATAGTCATGACTGCAGACACTTCAAAGATTTTCAAGCGAAAAAAAAGAAAAAAGATTCAAGCTTTACATAAAAGCAATCCTACAGGTAAAGACAATAAAACAATTACAACGCGTACCTATCATCATCTTTGAATTGAACGTAAATCATAAACCGCCTGTTGTCCTGTGCCCTCTTGTAGTCCGATTTCTTCTTGGGTTTCTTCTTTGGCATATACTCACCGTCCCGCTTGACCTCCCTGTTCGCCAGGCAGAAAAACGTCAGATAATCCCTCGGATTCCCATCATTAATCCCCTTCACCGTCAGCGCCTTGGCAATGTCCGCATACATCATCCCCATCGTCCTCCACTGGCAATCCAAAATGGCCTGCACAGCCACATGGTCAACAACACCACTATCCGGCTTCCCCTCGGGCCACATGGGCAACACCACATAAACCCTAAACGCCTCTTCCGCCTCAATCTTGCTGACAATCTTCAAAGACAGCTCTTTCGGAATAAGATGCGCCGCTGTGTCATCCACCTTGTTGCCATCCACCTGCTTCCACCCATACGAGCTTCCCAAAAAGTACTGGTTTTCGATATAAATAAAGTTCTTCGAGCGACGGATGGCGTGGATATACGCGTCCTGGATGCCACGGTCTATAATGTTGTCCTCCTTGCTCACCAACCCCGATTCCGCGGCTTTGTCGGGCGTATCAGGAAACCCAACTGCGGCTTCCCCGTCGATTGATCTGAAGAGCTGAACATGCCAAGTTTTGTGGTCTTCGTCATCCGTCACGGGAGACGGAGGAATAATTTCCCCGATTTTTCCCAGGGGGAGGAGGAGGACATCTTTGTCCCCTTGTTTTTTCCACCTGTCCTCGAAGTTAGACAAAACATCCCACGCGATCTGGCCCTCGAGCTTACAGTGAATATCATGCCACGGCTCCCGCGGACCTCCCTTCTCAATACAAGCCCCGTCAATGCTCGGCTGATGAAAGTCTTTTTTATGCGCCGAGTCGAGGGTTCGAAACAGAGAATGGACCTGCGTATCGTACCTTCCATCGCATAGATCAATACCTCCGACAAAGCTCACGATCCGCCTCTCATTGGACCCGCGCCCCGGCAGAGGGCCATCCGTGACCACGATCTTTTGATGGTGCGTATACGTCATGGAATCTACCAGTTTATCAACCCAGCAGGAGTCGTCCTCGTCGGGGTTTCTAGGGCAAAGGACGCAGCGTACCTTGGTTCCTTGGAAGTAATCGAAGGTTTCCCGACCGTGCGTATCCGCCAATCCTTTCTTGTACAAAACCTTTACGGAGGTCCTGTCTTTCCAGACGAGCATCAAGACCCTGACACCTTCATCGGCCTTCTTTTTGAGGAGCTGCCCCAGGGTTTGATCTCCGCCTGGTTTCGACCTCCGGGAGTCGCGGATCAAGGTTATCTCTGTGTAGACGGACCAGCCCGTGATGTAAATGAGGTGCCTGGCGTTCTCGATGGCGTCGAACACGTCCTCCCAGCAGCGCTACGGTTGGAAAACCTGACCTCCCGCGATGGAGATATGAGGCATGAAGTTGTCGGGCATGTGGGCGTCTTGGTACAGGGTGACCTTGCAACCCTTGCGTTGGGTGTAGAATGTGTAGGGCACCCCTGGGAATTTGGGGGTGCCGATGCCGCGGCTCCAGTTGCTGTCGCGTGATACTTCGAGATACTGCAGCTTGACGCGGATCCGGCCGCCGAAGGGTTCTCTGTCTTCGTCGTTGAGGAGTTCGTGCTACTTCCCGTCAAGGATGTCTTTCACGGGAACGTTGGCGCACCCCAAGTTGGAGTTACCATTTTTCACTTTCACGACCACTTTGGCGGCCTGGTGCGCGCAGTAAATGTGGAAAGAACCACCGGGATTCACTTGCTGGTCTTCTATTATCCGGGTTTCATCCAGATCGATCGTGGCATACAGTTTGTTCTTGCTCTGTTCAGAATACGATCTTTTGTTTCTCTGTTCAAACAAGAAGATATCTAAGAAAGCCCAAAATAAAAGAAGAGGAAGAAAAAGAAGAAATCTGAAAAATTGAAAGACCAAAGTAAAAGAAAAAAGAAGAAAAAAATCTGAAAGTTTTCTTCTTACTCACATTTCTCTTTCGTTTCAAATCCTCCGCCTTGTTTATCGTCACATAAAGTGTCCCGTGAATCAACAGCTGTGCCATGTTGAAACTCAGAAAAACTCACTCTCTGAATCAAATCGAGTCGTTTGCTGAGTGGCCATATTGACGACGTCTGGAGAGCTATTTCCCATTCTGCATGAGAGTTGGGTGGGTACGGATTCTTCCTTGACGTGACCAGACATGATTTCACCACGTTTTATTCTTCATTATATCCGGAGAGGCTTGTACAATTTCATGACCTTTGGTCTTCGTTCTGTCAAGAGGTGTACTAGCTAACTATTATTGAATATCAAAGGATACTTTAGGTTGTGCCTTCAACACTAAAGGTGGATTTTATATTCTTGTACTCCTTTTTTAGGTACTCTTCAAAACTAAGAGAGGTTTCGAAGGTTGATTGGATGTAGAACTCATTTTCTACTAAGATTGGTGAGTTGATTAGGCTTGATCTTCTTCTCTTGTAGTGGTTGCTACCAACCATATTGTTGTAGGGATGTGGCACATTTCTTTATGACACTTAATTAGCTACCTATTGCCCATGCTTAGGTAAGAGATCTTGGAAGATCCCCATGTCTTGATTAGTTGTGGGTACTTGTTTAGTAGGAGGTTGATTATTTGTTAGAGGATTAAATTGAGACACTCTATAACAAGGAATTTTACATCAATTAAGTGCTTAACCATATATTTCAACCTCTTACATGAATTTATCATGTGCTCCTCCACTCTATGATATTCACAATGTTGACCAAGCTTATACCAATTAGTCGTGGTATCGGGTTGACTTATGGGAGGTAACTCAATCATATTAGCTTCCAAAAGTTACTTTAGGACCATCCTCACAAGTGTGTTGAGTCTTGTGAAATTCCTTGGTGGTGGTTTTTGATCTTGACTAGGCACCATCTTTTATAAGGTGTTAGAAACACTGTTAACACGTCTACTATCTATTATCCCATCACCAGCTACATGCTTGTTCTTATATTGAGCTTTTATGGTCCTATCTTCTTCCTTCCTTGGCTTGAATTGACCTCTTTGAATAAGGGCTTTCTCTACCATTCTTTTCATATCTATTACTTGGTCAAAAGAGGTGATGGTTGTTGCTTCCAATTCATAAGATATTTGCTCTTGTAAATTTCCAAGAAAATTGTCCAACATGTATTGAGGAGGTAAGGTGTATTTTAGTTATCCAACTAGACTCCTCAAATGAGATAAAATTTCCAAAAAAATTTCATCTTTACCTTGTTTCAAATTATAAGCATCCTTCATAGTCATAATTTTCTCAACATAAGATCTAAAATGTTGAACAAACATCTTCGCTATCTCTTCAAAATTACTCAAAGAATGATTAGGCAGTTGATAATACCATTCCAATACCATGCCACCAAGGATCTTAGGAAATATATTTATGAACAACATATCATCATATATGATATCATGGTATGTTATACTAAGCATCTTTAAATGCTCAATTGGGTCATTTGTTCCCTTATAAATAGGCAAAACCAGTATTGGAAAATGCTTAGGGTAGGGCCTAGAGGGAATGATAGGGTCTAGGTGTTGATTGCACATTTATTTGTAGTTGTAGGTGAAACTTAGAGGTTGAATCATATCCACTCTTAAGACCAATTGTTTCACCATATTTAAAAGCTTTGCATATCAGAATTATTGTTGTGCAATACCCCTAGGTTCCCAAAGGGATGGTTATAGGTAGGCTATTGAAAGGGAACTTGGCCAATGTTGGAGGTATTGATACTGTTATGGTATGGTTTATGATATGTGGTATCTTGTTGTGGAGGATAAGTGACATTTGATAGGATAGAAGCATGAATGTTGAGATGAGTTGAATGAGGAGGAAATTGAGCACAATCTTGAGATGCACTGCTAGTTGAAGAAACTTTTATAACTCCTCCAATGTTGGTGGTTAAAATAGTGACATATGTTGGTTTATAAAATAGATTAAAATAATGTAAAGATTCAAATAGATGATTTGTGTGAATGGTTTGACAATGAAGTGTCTTAACCTCTTCAAGTTGGGATTCTTCATCCATAGTATTATTCAAGGCATCTCTATGAATCTTGAAGAAAGTCCAAATATGATCAAATGATTTAAAAATAACATGTTCAATGGAGCTCTTAGTAGGATAAATGTCATTACCAGCTTCTTCATATTCTTCGTCACTTATATTAGGGTTATCCCTATCAATTTGATCATCTTGTTGTTGAATCTCACTAGATTCTAAAAGCTTTCACTTACTCCTAAGGTTAGGAGCCATTAGGAGATAAAAAGGATAGATGAGAAAAGGAAAATATAAAACACACAAAATATTCTTAAGATGTTTTTAATGTTTTTTATTTTAAGCAAACAGATTTGATGGTCTTGATTAAGATTTTTATAATAAAAAAAAAGGAAGAGGATTCTTAATTTTGGTCACTAAATACATGCATTCATGATAAGTTCACCAAATATGTAGAGGAGGAAAAATACCCTACCATGTATGATTCTCTATTAGATCTACTGAGAGTCGAGGTAACTGTAATGGTGTGTTATATTCGCTACACTTGGAGGCTTAGAGATCGAAGGGTTCATAAAGAATAGTTTAAAGACTCGCTCTGAGTCTAGGATGAAGTTGTTTAATGTGTATATTTAGTAAAAACCTATGTTTGGCCTTTCTAAAATCTAAACTATGGAAATAAAAGAACAATTCAAGACAATCAAAGATGCAAGAAGACAAAAAACTAATCCTAGGATGATTCTTGATTTTAAATGATGACTAAACCCTAACTTGCAATAAAATAGATCTTTTCTTTTTGAGAAAGTGTTTAAGAGAATGCACAAACAATAATTGACCCTAGAATGCAAAAAATACATGCTTTTACTCTTTAAAATACCTAAAATGATCTTCGACCTTTGGAATAATAAAAAATAAAAAGTATTGGACATGCAATAGCAAAATAAAATGAAACAAAATGTAGGTACCATAAAGCTAAAATGCAAACAATGAACTAGGATTTTGGGAAGTAAAACTTTATCTCCAAACCCTATTTGACCAAATTTGTAACCTATAATGAGATGACATAAATATGGTTTACCAAATTCACACACTATATGGACAAGGCACAAATCTAGTTTAGATTCACTTTTCAGGTCCAAAAATATCAAAAAAATACAATGCAAAACTATAAAAAATAGATCTAACAATTAATAATGTAATTAAATAATATCATTAGTTGATGGAGAAAGCAAGTATAAATGAGAATATGAAGGAAGAAACCCAAGATGGTAGACCTCTCCAACCATAAAAACTCCTCCACTTGTTCCCCAAGGGCAACCAACACCAAAGTAAAAAATAGCGAAATAGCAATCCCACAACATAAGAGCACTTATTAGCATAAGTGATGAGTGAGTCAAGATTAGGATTCTCAAGAAGATTCATTAGAGGAAAAGAGGGAATCCAATCCTTGTTTTATAAGAGGTTTGGAAGGTTAAAAGGTGAAAAAATAAAATTTTACCATGGGCAAGGGCTGACACTAAAAATGGGTCGATGGAGGGAGGGATTTTTTAGAGAAAAATCCCTAGAATACCAAATTTGTGCTTCGTATGGACCGGGTGTGAATTTGGTAAGGCTAGGGAAAAAGGACAAAGGAAGAGGGGAAAAGGACCCCAAATTTGCAATTGGCAAGTTTGGGTGGCTTCCTAAGGATCTAAGGAAATATTGACTCATTTTGATGGGTCAATTTTGTATGTCTACAACTATGTTTTTAGTTGGTCATATGAGTTACACCTTATCTTGAGGCCAGACATCAAGCCCAACTATCATCACCTACCAATATTGTTATATCATTTATCCTTCTAGTTTTAATACTAGTGAGTCTATCTTTGTAAACAATATTGCTTTTCTAGGGAAAAAATGGTTGATTATCTAATATGTAGTTGTCTATTGTGCTAATTTGGCTTGCTTCTTCTAGTTGTGTTGGACCATTTTCTATTGAATTATCTTAAATTTCTACCATAGGTTCAATTTGGGCATGACTTCTTATGAATCCTCTAGCTATATTGGAGGTAACTAAAATGTAGACAATGACTTGAATAATGAAAGTGCTAAATGAGGAGGAATTAGAGAGGCATGAGCACATGAGATTGGAGTTATTCAGGAAGGCTACACTAATTGTAGTATTTCTTGATTGGAAAGAGTTGTACAGATAGTAAAGAGGAAATAAATTTTGTGGAAAAAATGCTAAAAGCTTGGGATATTGTGGCTAATACTAACTTTGGGGCTAGTGATTTACCTATACGAAAATATTATATAATAGATACAAAAGTTTTGTTGGTTCTTAATTCTATCCTAGCAGCATCCTTTTTCTTCTTCTTTGCTTTAGCAAGGCTAGCTATTGATTCTAGCTTTCATTTTTTATTTCTTTGGGCCTCTTGTTGTGGGGTCTCCTGTTGGGGAGTGTCTTGTGCTATGGAATGTAGCATTGTAGTTGTTGTGGGAATAGTAGTGGCTAGGCCTCCTCTTGGAACTTCAAATTAAGGTTTCTAAGTCCTTTATCTCATTGCTCTTGCCATTTTTATCTGTTAGAGTGTTTCCATGCTCATCTCTTCCTCACTCCATTGCTTTGATCTTGACATTTCAATATTTGGGTGCTCTACATTGATGTACTTGTTGAACTTGTCATCTATAGATAATTTGTCAATCTCTTTCTCCTTTTTACCAATTTGTTATTACATTACCCACCATGATTAAATCTTATGTTCTTTCTTGCATATTTTTATTATAGTATCTTTCTTATTTTTATTGATTTTGCTTTGTGGGCTAACTTTGCCAATTATATGGTAGAAAAGTTTATATTTTTTGAGCTTTAAATGAGGTTTAATGAGCAAGCTTAGGAGACATATATCAGTTTCATCTACTGGATTCCTTAGAACCTCAATATTTGGCCTATGCTCATGTTCAAACGTTTTTCCTCTGATGTTCTATAGATATGTAGCACACCTTCGTTAAGGGTCATAATTCTACTTATCCTCCACTTGCTTAATCCCTTGGTCCTTAAGCTTATAATCTACAATAGAAGTCATTTTCCTCTTTGCAAGAGCATGTCTCCTAAGCTTATGGGAGTATTGTAATATGTTTTTTTTATTTCTTGATCCTAAATTTGTTGTCAATTATATCCAACTACCTGAATACTTCTAGAGAAAAAACTCTATCCAGAACATATTTTGATTGTAGGTATGGGAAAAAAGCTGAAAACACGAGATTTCGAAAGTTGAAAAGAAACACTAAAGCTATGCAATGCAAAACGAAATGTAACGCTTTAATCCTAGAAATTTGAAATGCATGAAATAGGGAAAAGAGACGAATTGAGACGAAATGAAAGAAGTATAGAAAGCACAACCCTTTTTATTTATACTCTCTCAATATCGGTTACAAAGACGTCTCCCGCCTTTTCGGGGGCTAGGAGCGTTAACATGAGTTTTGGTTACAATAGTGACTAGTGATCCTCCTTCCGCGTGCCCACATGTAAAATGGGCGGGCCAAAGTGTTGCCGCCGCTGGTGTGAATGAATCCTTGATCCTTGCTGCTCCTCCTGCATTCAAAGAAACAACAAAATCGTTAGTAGCACCTGTTGCAAAGATGAAACGTTTGTTCTCTAAAAACCAATGAAGGATGCATGCATGAAACTGAATAAAAGGACAAGTGAACTGAATCAAAATAGTCTGCAAATTTCATAGAAACAAGGGAACATCACCAGAAGGTCACTACAAATGAAACAGTTAGGAAATTCCTTACTGATTTGAATTCATTCTGAGGCGGGATGGATCCGACTGTAATTCGCTCCGGGGTAGAACGAATTCACTTGTAACAAAGCGTCGAAGTGATACTACCCAAAATGTCGCATCTAGGGAGCTCCAAAAGACCTGCAAACTTGGGGTTAGCTAATTGGAGGCATTTTGGGAAGACCCAGATGGTCAGATTTCCCCAATTTGGCCTCCATCAATGGGAATTTGATGCTCCTACCTGCAAGTTAGTGAGGACTACAAAAGCGATAAAACATGGTAAGATTTGATCAAAGCATTGTGAAATCAGAATTACAAGCTATTTAAGCAGCATAAGATGGAATGCCAAATAAACAAATGACAAAAATAACAATCTGCCATGAATTCCCAATCGTTCTTAAAAAAGAAGATTAGGCTCGCGATAGTGTGGGGCGCCCGGCGGGCCGCCCACCGTTGGAACCTGATTTCGGCACCAATCCACTTGGGATGGGTCCAAAATCTCTTGTAATGTGTTGTCGGCGAATTGGTGGATCGATGTGGTCAAGTGTCGGGTTTTGGATCCGGATTCACACTTCCAATAACCACCCAATGACCTCCCTTGCGAAAGAGATCAAGGATGTGGAAGAGGTGAATCAAAGGTAAAGCGTGGTATCAATTTGGCAGCACTTCGTTGCTTGAAAATGCTTCCAACCTGTCCTCTTTTGGGTGAGGAAGCTCACCAATTTATAGACCCAAGGGGTCTCTTTGGATGGGCATGCAGGGGCGCCACTTGGCGGCCATGCCTTCCCAAGAGGGAGGAGATTCCTCCCTGACTTGGGCTTCCATGACTGCCCTTGTGACAGTCCTCTAACGTTCAATTTGCTCACCTACACGCGCATGCAAGGCAAGGAGCATTAATTGACTGTCCTTGGCTGCCATTTGGCGCAATTTCTCTTTTTGCCCATTGAACCTAGAATTCGTCCTACCCTGGAGCGGATTATGTATTCGTCCCAGGGGAGGACGGATCCCATTTTGAATTCATCCCAAGGAGGGACGGATTCTGAGCAAAGTGCCTAGAAGGTGTCAAATTGATCTCTGACTTCCCAAAACTACTATGAGAGTGGTTAGGACCACTGTTTAACCTCTGGGGGCTGCCCTTGGGGCTGTGTGTGTCAATGCGATCAGTGTTTGCAGTCACATAATCGGATTGGTGTTGTTTTGGTGTCTACAGATGCCCCTTTTTGGGATGCGTTATGCATGGCGCAGCGTCGAGCAAAAATAGATAACCAAAGCACTAATGATTAGGGTTTCTTAGTAACCTAACCAACTCTTGATGCCCCAAGCATGGAAAGGGCATGCATTCTTGAATCCTTGCTTCTGACGAGTGAAGGAACTTAATTCAAGTGTTAACCTTTTTCGGTGAGGTGTTACTTGAGCTTGGACATTGATCAATCATGAATAGGCAAAGGGCGCAACCTTTTGTCTGTGGTAACCTAGAGTTCATGATTCATGAATGCCAAGTGTTTGATCAACTTGTGATTATTGCTTGTTTACTGCCCCAAGCAGGAGCGTAATTGTCTTTGTCAATGATCCTTTGAATGCATGCCATTTTCCATGATTGGGTGTGTAATTGTTGATTGGTGACTAAGTGTGACTACCCCCTCAAGCGACGAATCGATGAGGGAATGACCTTCATGAGAAAAGCGACGAGTCGCTTGACCCAAGATGACTTAGGTAAGGTAGCCGCCAGATGTTTAGCATTGAATGTGTGTGCAGTTTTCTGACATTTAGACCTATTTTTGGTGGGTGTTAACCCTTTTGGCGACGCTGTTTGGAGCTGAAATTGTCAAAAATCCGTCTTCCCGTGGAGCGGTCCGGCCATGGTGGCCTTCTTAGGGAGTAGGATAGTGAGGATTTATAACCCCGACGTCTATTTTGGATGCCAAGAATGTCAGGCGTGAAGGCGCCTTCGTTCGGCAATGTTATTACTTATTTTTGGGTGGGTTTTTGACCCTTTTGCTGATGCCGTTTGGGGATGAAATTCTCGAAAATCCGTCTTCCCGTGGAGCGGTCCGGCTATGGTAGCCTTCTTAGGGAGTAGGATAGTGAGGATTTGTGACCCCGACATCTATTTTGCATGCCCGGAATGTCAAGTGCAAAAGCACTCTCATTGGACAAGTTTATTGCTGCTTTTGGTGCATTTTTGTTCAATTTTTGTTGTTTTTTGAAATTTTTGCCCTGAATTCGTTTCGGGGTGGGACGAATTCTAGCTTAGTATTCATCCCAGGGTAGGACGAGTGCTAACCAGAGTGCTCATCCTAGGTAGGAACGAATATAGGCTCAAAAGGCTTATTTAAAGGCCAAAACTAGGGTTTGGGCTCATTTGCATCTGAATTTTCTTGCGATTTGGAGCTCTGGGGAGGAGGAGGTTAATTCTGCAAAGCGAAGCGCTGCCGAATTTCTCCCGACATCATGAGTGCACAAACCGGATCGAGCGACGGAGCCGAAGCGAGACCAGTAAGTGCTCTTTAGCATTATTACTTTTTGTTATGTGTTTTTGAAATTGCAAGTTATTGGTTTGTTTTTCTTTTGTGATGTTGTTTTCTTAAAATAAAAATGAAAACCCTAAAAATTTAACTGACACAAACCAAGACTTTAGCTAAAGATTGAACGGAAGACGTAGCTAAAACCTAGGTGAAAAATCTTTATTTTTGCTTTTAACTAAAACCCTAGGATAAATAGAACGTAAAACCCTAGTTTTTTAGGCTGAGCTTGTCAGTTTTAAAACGTAGGTGAAAACCCTAAGTTAAAACTGTTATTTTTACTTTTGTTTTGTTTGTATAGACTTTTTAAACTTAGAATACCAAAATCCTATGACTGACAATAGGACTGACAAAATATTTGTGTTTTTGTTAATTAATCAGTTTAGAGTTTAAAAACCCTAGGGCTGACAAATTAATTTTTGAATTTTGTTTTGTTTTTAAATTTATCAGTTAGGATTAGAAACCCTAGGACTGACAAATTAATTTTTGAATTTTTTTTTAAATTTATTAGGATTAGAAACCCTAGAAAAATTAATTTTTAATTTTTGTTTTTTTTTAAATTTATCGTTAGGATTAGAAACCCTAGGACTGACAAATTAAGTTTTGTAAATTTTTTTTTAAATTTATCATAAACCCAAAAAAATTTAATTTTTTTTTTTTTTGTTGTACACTTTTATGTAGTGTTGTATATTCATGTTTTTGTTGTACAGTTTTTCATAATTTTTAATGTTTTGCGTTGTTCTTGTGCAGATTGTGAAAAGCCGATATCGGGTGCCTACTGCTTTTGCCGAAGCGCATGGGGCGCTAACTATGGTGGACTGGGAGTGGCTTGATGCTCTTGGGCTCAAGCAGGTGACTCGACTGGAGCCTGTGGTCGGGGATCGGGCCTATCTGATGGCCTTGATCAATCTGTGGGATCCCTGGACCAACACCTTCCATATCCCAATAGGGGAGATGACAGTGACACTGGACGACGTCTATCAGATTCTATGGATTCCGATAGATGGACTGTCGATCAGGACATCATCGCGTGACCAACGGATAACTGTATTGATACGATGCTTTGGGCATGGGGAGGAGTTGGGCATGGAGAGCCCAGTGGAGATGGCCGAGGTGGACTATCAGATGGGTGGGATTCTGGTTCGATGGTGGTTGGAGAGGGGGGTGTTGGGAGTGAGGCACTCAGTACTCATGGGCCTCATTTCCAACATGCTGTTGCCTGACTCGTCAGGTGCGAGGTTCCCATGGAACCTACTGGATGTGGTCTGGCGGTTGGTTGAGTGCCCGATGGAGGCACCATTGATCATGAGGTGGGGACAGACGCTGCTGGCATAGCTCTATGGGGAGCTGTACGAGGTCCGCTGTCAGAAGCAGAAGGGGATCAGCTATAGTTATCTATTGTAGAGTTGGGCCTGGCAGCACATAGTAGTTGAGAGGTCGATGGGGCTACCATGGATGACTCGAGGGGAGATGGAGGATAAGGATATAGGCTATGCGATGCTATGGCGATGATCTGAGGAGTAGGGACAGAGTCGATGGTGGGTAGGTGTTGTAGGGCACTATGTTGATGCCTTCGCTCGGCTTGCTTCGGGGGAGGTGTTCTGGCGCCCTTATCGAGACTGTCTAGCCTGGCCTGAGGCTGGAGAGTGGCTCGATGGGTACGTAGGGGGCGGTGGCTGATTGGGTGGCATGGGACCGAGCATGAGTTCTTCCCATACAGCCGGGTGACATGATAGTTTAGGGTGCGCCAGGGGTTGCCTGGTGAACCCGTGGTCTATCGACGTGGGGGGATGAGAGGACTCTAGATCGGCCAGTCATCGCGCCACTTGGTGAGGATTCAGATACGATGATTGATGTCCCAGACATGGACGACATCGGGACTACTATAGAGTATGACCAGTGGTGGATCCTACGATGATGGCGAGGCGAGGGGCCATTGGGAGGTGTAGGGGCAGCAACCACGGGTGGGGAGGGTGCCGAGGCACCAGGTGATGACTAGGGAGCTCCATTGGAGGATGCAAAGATGGTGGAGGTGGATGGTATGGATGTGGATCTTGGGGCTCTGGATCAGTCGAAGATGTAGGACATCACGGAGTAGTGGGAGCCAGTAGGCTGCTATTCTAGAGATGCCCATGCCTCGAGTAGATGCGATGGACATGGATGCAGGGTTACGCACTGAGAATGCATGGTTGGCAGAGTTGCTACGGAGGCGGGATGAGGAGTTGGGGGAGGCTCTATAGGAGAGGGATCTCCTACGGATGTAGCTAGGAGAGTGAGAGAATGCATTAGCTGCTTCTCCACCGACAGGATGGGGAGGGTCTGCACAAGAGAGGGATCTCCTACGGACGTAGTGGTGAGAGAGGGATAGGGCTTTGGCATGGTGGGAGGAGAACTGTGGTTGTTCGGCGAGAGGAGATGGACTCGGACAGCGGTTAGATCTGGAGGGAGAGATTAGCCACCTTGGTGGGTGGGTCCCTACTATTCGGAGGTGGATCATCGTGCTCGAAGAGGGAGTGAGGCGAGCAGTCAGCATCCTCTCGATGTGAGTGACTAGAGGAGGGGGGCGAGTAGGCATGATGCGAGGGCTAGAAGTAGCCGCCCTGAGGGGTCCCATAGGACCCACACCATGGGGGGTAGTTCCCGTCGCACCGATCCTGCGTGATCATGGTGGCCGACGCCTTAGGCTTGGGATTTTGGATTTTGTTGTGGGGTCAGAGGACCAACTTTTTGTAGCCTACGGGCATTTTTGATGATATATATATATATATATATCGGCTTTATTTTGTTTATGCACATGTGATGATTTGATTTTATGCATGATGGTTTGATGAATATGGATGTATGCATGTTAATTTATTTTGATGGATGCATATGTTATGATGAATGCAAATGTTTTTTATTTATATGTGATATGCAAAAATGGAATGGATGAATTGAATTTGTGATGTTTGGAGGTCGCACCATAGACTGTTCAAAACTGTATGGCTTTTTGTCCTAGGTGATTGTTGCGGTGAATAGCTTTGTAGGCATACATGTCTTTTCTTGTATGTTATTTTTGTATTTTCTGATGGTGAAGTAAAGCTGAAAAGATATTACAGTTGGTTTAGAATGTAGTTAGGTTTTCTGAGATTCAGATGTTTTAACTAACTAGCCAAGGCTGTACTTTTATCTGACAAGACTTTGAACAAGGTATGAATCGGACTTGTCTTTGACCAAGTTATTTCACATCCCTGTGTGTGCAATTGAGTTCATTTGATGTGGCATTTGTCAGGATACCGCCAGTGCCAGATAGGCTGTCAACCAAACCTGTACTGAGGATCACCTAATTAGCTCCACTAACTCCTTTGTTGTATTTAGTCAGATTAATCTACGGTGCAATCTAGGATACCATAAGCTAGCTCATCCACATGCAAACATTGATCTGCACCCAAGTTAATGCGGAAGATATATCGTCATGCGGGAGGTTTGCCACGAGTGACCGATAGGCTATCAACCAAACCGGTAACGAGGTTTATCTCATGACCTTCTGAATGCTGAGAGTTCCAGGGATTCAAGTTCAACTCCCTTCTTTTCTTCAATTGTATTGGGATACTTGCTCTTTTGTAGTGATAAAAATCACTATTTATTTTTGTATTAATTTTTCTTTTGAGCAAGGGATTAGGATGTGGAGTGACGAGAATCACTATTGTTTGTGCCTTTTGATGTATGCACTTTGAGGGTGATGTCAAATTTTGGAGTTTTGACATGTGCAAATTTTTGATGTTTTGCAACTTTTGAGAACTTGGGATTCATGGGGAATTGGGTAGGGAGGATGCTTGTCCTTTTGCCAACTCTCAGCATTCTTTGGGGTCATTCGCACAGGGGGATGAGCAAGATAACCATTTCGCTTATGGTGACCTGGATTGCTTTGCAGGGTTCATCTTTCGTTCACACAACTTGGGAATGTTTATGTGTTTTAATTTGTGCTGGGATGCTACGTAACAAGGTGTGTTCCAAGTAAAATTCTACCTTCGTAAAATCTGTCTGACTTGGTACAGTATGTGGCTAGACAACTAATGATGACTGAATGATGAAAACTCTCGATACATTAGAAGACAACTGATTATAGTATGGCGGAAATATGGATAGCATTTTATTTTGATGGATTGTTTATACAGTGGAGAGATATGGAATGAAGATGGACTTTGCCAAGTAATGACAGTCTATGGTGCCTTGACCTGTATGACCACAAATATGCAAATGTATGGATGTGATGCTTAATGCAGCTATTATTTTTGTGTTTTTGATGGATTGATCTTGGTGAGTATGAAAATGAGATGTAAAAAGAGATTTTTAATTTTGTGATGATTTTGAGCATGCATGGAGATGAGATGCAAGTTTTTGTTGTTTTTGATGATTTTATTGTTTTTGATATTTCTTATTTTTCTTTTTGACCAAGCGATTGTGGGAACCCTTGGAGCATTTTGGGATTGACCAAGCGATTATGGGAATCCTTGGAGCATTTTGGGATTGACCAAGCGATTAGGAATCCTTGGAGCATTTTGGGATTGACCAAGCGATTAGGAAATCCTTGGAGCATTTTGGGATTGACCAAGCGATTGGAATCCTTGGAGCATTTTGGAATTGACCAAGCATTAAGAGATCATATATTTGGGATTGACCAAGCGATTGCGGGAATCCTTGGAGCATTTTGGGATTGACCAAGCGATTGCAGGAATCCTTGGAGCATTTTGGGATTGACCAAGCGATTACGGGAATCCTTGGAGCATTTTGGGATTGGCTGCTTTAGATATGGAATGGTCATAGATGACTGATGTTCAAGGGTTCGAGTTCTTTGAATCCATCAAGGGAAGCTAGCCGGTACGTCCTAGGTCCTATCTTGCTATCAATTACATATGGACCTAACCAATTTGCCATGAACTTGTCCCTGAGATGGGATGACAAACTAGAGTTCTGTTGGTTTTCCTTCAAGACCAAGTCACCAACCTGAAAATCCCTCAGGTGAACTCTCATGTTGTATGCTTTCTTCAGCCGCTCTTGATAGATACGTAAATGCTCAAGAGCATTAACGCATCGTTCATCGAGCAACGTAAGCTGGTCTAACCGGGCCTACCATGCAGTGTCATCATCGATGAACTCTTGCATTGATATGCGCAGGGAGGGAATTTCCAACTCAAGAGGCATGACAGCCTCGGAGCCATACACAAGCAAAAATGGAGTTGCCCTAGTGGGTGTCCGAATGCTAGTGCGATAAGCCCATAGGGCAAGTGGGATCTGAATGTGCCAATCCTTATGACTGTCTATGACTGTCTTTTTAAGGATAGCAACTAGCATTTTGTTTGACGCCTCTGCTTGCCCATTTGCCTACGGATAATAGGGTGTCAAAAAACTATGCTGAATTTTGTACTTTGTGGTCAAAGCACGCACGTCTTTGTTCTTGAATGACGTCCCATTATCCGAGATTATCTTGGATGGAATACCAAAATGACATATGATGTTATGCAAAATGAACTCCACAATGCGGGGTCCAGTCGTAGAGGTTAGCGGAACCGCTTCCACCCACTTGGTGAAGTACTCTGTGGCCATTATGATAAATGTATGATGGTCGAACGACGCAGGGGAGATCTTTTCGATGAGATCTAAGCCCCACTACAAAAATGGCCAAGCCGACTGGATCGGCTGCAAGGCCTGGGAAGGTACGTGTGTCAAATTAGCATGATGTTGACACTTCATGCACTTCCTCACATATGCGCAACAATCTCGCTCTAAAGATGGCCAATAGTAGCCCATGCGAAGAATGCGCTTGGCGATGGCCATACCACTGAAGTGGCCACCACACGTACCATCGTGCGCTTGGGCGATCGCCCAAGTGGACTCTTGCTGGTCCAAGCACCGAAGGAGGATCCCTTCATAGCTACGATGGTACAAAATGTCTCCTAACAAGACATGCTTTGCCGCTTTCTGCTTGAATGCTCGTTTTGCGACAGGCGTCAATCCAAGTGGGAGGTTACCTAGCTTGAGGTAGTCCCTGAGGGGTGAATACCAATCCTGCTGATCAGAAGCCTCGATGGTATGAACAACCAATCCCTCTTGAAGTTCATCCCTAGAAAAAGTTGAGCGGGAAAGAACTTGTAAGAATAGTGTGGTGTTGCTATTAAGGGGAGTAGGGGAGAACAAGGCCCCCCAGTTGGCATGCTTCAAACAGTCATGGATTCGAGAGAACTTATCCGAGGATGGTTCAATCTGGATCATGTGGATTCTTGGCATTAAATCAGAGCTTGCACGCTCCATCATGGATTGCGATAATGTTTTGACTTGAATGGTTGTCATATCACCAGAAAGGTCTTGCGGGATTAGTGACCCCAAAGAGGCCATAGTGTCCGCAAAATGATTCGATGACCGAGGGAGTGCCTCGATGTCGTACCATTCAAGCTTTGCCAAGAATTTGTCCACAAGGGCTTTGTAGGCCTACAAAACTGGGCATTTACATTGGAATACCCCTTTGAATTGATTGACGATTAACAATGAATCACCAAAGATGTTCAATCATTTAATGTTCATGGTGATTGTTGTCTGAAGACCTATGAGCAAGGCTTCATACTCTGCATTATTGTTGGTGCACGGGAAATTTAATTTAAATGACAAGGGTATTGGAGCCCCTTGCGGTGTGAAGAATACTATTCCCGTGCCACCACCTTGCTCACATTTAGAACCATCAAAAAATAGGGTTATGTCGGCCTGTGACTCAGGCTCATCAGAATCAGGCGATTTCGAGACATGGAAGACCCCATCATCGGGTAGTTCTATGACCAGAGGCTGATCGTCTTCGATAGGAGCCTCTGCTAGTTGATCGGCTATGACCTGTCCTTTGATGGATTTCTGTCCAATAAACTCTATGTCAAATTCCGTCAACAACATGATCCATTTCGTCGTGCGGCTACTATGATAAGTACGACTCATCATGTATCGCAATGGATTCTCCTTAGACACAACATACGTCTTGTTGCTCAACATGTAATGGCATAGCTTTTTGGTAGCAAACACCACTGCCAAGAGAGTTTCTCAACGTATGCATAGTTAAGTTCATAGCTGACCAGGGTGCGGCTAAGATAGTAAGTAGCCTGCTCTTTGTGAAGTTCATTCTTCTGGGCGAGCATGGCGCCCAGTGCCACCTCAATAGCTGAGATGTATAAGTAGAATGACACTCCTGGTCTAGGTGGTGCCAATACTGGCGGCGAAGCCAAGTATTGCTTGATGTCATCAAAGGCTGACTGGCACTCGTCATCCCAGTGAAATGCTACCCCTTTATGCAATAATTTGTTCATGGGTCGGCACTTGTCCGATAACTATGCTATGAAGCGCTTGATCGACGCGACCTTACCCTACAGACTTTTGAGCTGCTTGATGGTAGTTGGGGGAAGCATTTCAAGGATTGCCTTGACTTTGTTTGGGTCCACCTCGATGCCTCACTTTGAGACTATAAAACCCAAGAGCTTTCCAGATGTGACGCCAAAAATGCACTTCTTGGGATTCAGTCTGACTTTATGCTCCATGAGGCGATCGAGGATCTTGCTTAAGTCACCGAGATGATTTGGGCGTAAGAGAGACTTGGCCAACAAATCATCCATGTAATCTTCCAAAGTTTTATGCATGTAATCATGGAAGATGTACGTCATGGCACGTTGGTAGGTGGCGCCAACATTTTTAAGGCCAAAAGGCATGACCTTGTAACAAAATGTCCCCCAGGGCATTGTGAACGCCATTTTTAGTTGGTCCTCGAGATTGATACGAATCTGATTGTATCCCGAGAAACCATCCATGAGGGATAGCATTTCGTGGCCCATTGTAGCATCTACCAATGC
Organism: Wollemia nobilis; assembly: GCA_028583015.1. Lineage (NCBI taxonomy): Eukaryota > Viridiplantae > Streptophyta > Pinopsida > Araucariales > Araucariaceae > Wollemia > Wollemia nobilis. The sequence continues at coordinate 152,793 of JAQPPZ010005031.1, forward strand.
GTCGATGCTAGGCAAGGGAAAATCATCCTTAGGACTCGCTTTGTTTAGATCATGAAAATTAGTGCATATGCGAATCCTCCCGTCAGGCTTCTTGATGGGCACCATGTTGGACAGCCATGGCGGATAATCCACGCAGATGACAAACTATGCATCCAACAATTTTTGCAATTCATCTTTGACCATCAAGGCCACTGTTGGGTGCATCTTGCGTAGTTTTTGCTTAACAGGCTTGACTGTCGGATCAAGCGTTAAATTATGCGTGACTAGCTACGGATCTAGCCCCGACATATCTCTGTATGACCATGCAAAAACCTCCTTCTTCTCTTTGAGAAGGGCAATGTAGTCGGCTTGCTCTTCGGGGGATAAACTTACCCCTAGCTTGATAATCTGTGGATTCATTGGATCTGAGCCGATGTCTACGTCAGTCGTCTCCTCGACCGACATGTGGGATCCGTCCTCCAACTGGTGTGGAGTCGGGATCAAATGGATATCATTTGCTGAGTTAAGATCATCGTTAGGAACCTCGGGTTCCTCTTCAGCATGGAAGATATCCTGAGTTGGCCCCGGGGTAAAATGAAGCATTTCATCGAAAGGCCAGTACTCAGATGGGGATGGAGGGGAATTGAGCATGATCCTAGTCTATGGCATCTATGTCTAGATACAATGACTATGCTGGATCGGCCGGATTGTGGATGGGGGCGGTTAAATCAATGGAGATCATGTTGATGGAATGATTTTGGTCTCCATTACCATAGGTGTGGTTCCTCGGACATCTTAGATGTTCTCTATGCTCTGGATCTGGCTCTAGAGGGACGGGCATGAATGGATCGTCCCTATGTGTGGATAGGAAGACAGGGTCTACCCTCGGCACTGATGTCATTATAGGGTCTCGGGGTGGACGGTGCTCATCGTAAACTTGGAGCCACGGATCCAACACTTGGTCCCACCCTGCTGGGTCTACGTACCACTCATGCCCTGGCAGTATGCCCATCTATTCAAATATGTCATTAATCTCCAAGGGGCGTCGATGCTGCATCTGTCGCATGTGATTAAGATATGCCATTTCTGTTTCATCTTCATAATCACTATCGGAGATCCAAAGGCCTTCATTGGCTCCGGATCGCTTGCGGCATATGAGGGCTCACCTTGCTCAAGAAAATTTATCTGGCCCCATTATGGTTGTTCCACTCTCTGTGGGGGGACCTAATTCTCTTGACGTATCATTGGCTCGATTGGAGCCTCTAGAGGAAACATTGTCAAAATATTCTCGTGATAGTCATCCATAGGAATCACTTGTGAGTGATTGTTATTTGAGTCGAAGGTGTCATATGATTTTGGCTCATAGTCTGACTCATCCTCCGAAGATCCTTCTTGACACTATTTATATCCTTCCTTGAAAGTGGGTCCCCAAACTTTCGCCTCTTTCTAGCAAAGGGGTAGGGCGATTGAGGTTACCAAGGGTGGTTGTTGACCATGGGAGATAATCCCCCAATGTGTATGTTGTGTTTGGGTTGGCATATGGATCTGATGCCAATCCACCCTTATGGCCTATCCTCAGGCCTTGCATGTCTTCGACCAAGATGTCTAAGGGTAGGGGGTGATTGAACCCTACACCTGACTTGTCATAAGGCATTTGGTATCTTGGTTGACAAAGGACATGCACTCCTTGCTCATACCGGCCTAACTCGTATCCATGCCAATTGCATTGGCCAAGATATCTCAGAGTGAAGTCCGGGTTGGACAGATAGTTTACATCCTCTACGAAAGGCTCTTCATCCTCGTCCTCTTGCATGCATGGCTCAGTGCCATGATCAAGGCCCCCATACACAAAGTTAGTCTGGTTTGGTGGGTAGCCTAGAGGAACAATTGTACCAATGGGGAGGCGAGGTCTCCCCATGTCTTGCATGGACTCTAGTGCGGGCGTTGCTACAACATTCCGCACCAGATACTCCCCCAGGCCCGTATTGGCCATTTCAACAGTGATTGTTGGTGACTGAGGGGGAGGGAACGGAAGCTCTTCTGGACTCCACTCCATGTCGGGTGGGCTAGGAGCCTCCACTTCCATTTTACTAGGCATCTCTTCGGTAGAGATGTTTGAGACTGATTGTGGTGCCTCTTCCAGAGGTCGTGCCTCCTCCAGGGGTTTCTTCCCTTTGTCCTTCTATTTGGCCATGATAGGTGGCATCGTTGATGAAGGACCAACTGATGAAGATGGACCTGGATGGGGTTTTGGTGGATCTGCCTTTGGGGATGCTTGCGAAATCGGACCCTGTCGAGATGGATTCAACTGGAAATCCAAATGCATTGATGGAAGGGTCGACTGCGGCATCAGCTGCACTGCATTGCAGTACTTGAAGGGTTCTAGGTCTGCCGGGACCACATGTACCTCCCCTTCAAATGTATACTTCAGACATTGATGTGCTATTGATGGGACACACTTCATGTCCCTGATCCATGGCCGGCCTAACAAGATGTTGTAAGCCATCTCACCTTCCAAAATATGGCACAATGTTGGTATCGTCTTTTGTCCTACTTGAATGGGTAGGACGATTGTGCCGACTATCGAGCAGATTGCATCGTTAAATGCTCGTAGTGTATATGTGGAGGCCATGATGTGAGATGCCGATAGCTTCAGATGTTTCAATGCCGTTGTAGTAATGATGTTACTAGACGAGCCAGTGTCTACCAACACCCTCTTATAGGGGATCCCGTTGACCCGCGCGATAACGTGCAGGGGTGGATCCGCTATGTCATCAACCACTAACTTCACTTCATCTTCCCAAAAAGTGATGACTGGCTCGGTGCATCTTTTGACATGCCCCACAAAGTTGTTGAAGGAATTCGGTTCCTGGGGCTGCAACTCGATAGCCTTCAATATCTCCATAAGAGCCTCCCGATGGGGCGTTGATTGTTGAATTAGCTCATATATGGAGAGCCTAGCCGACGTGGTCCATAGACTTTGGGTAAGTCTAGTCCGAATCGTGGCCACGGGTCTAGGCGGAGGCAGCTGCGTAGGGTTCTGTTGAGGCTGTGACGTTGATGGAACTTCTCTTGTGGCTACCGCGGGAGCAGCTCCTGGGTATTTCTTGTTCCTAGTCACTATACTTATCATCCCTACATACCCCTGCATGGGGAAGTTCTGTTGCACCTCATTGATTTGAAGGGGTTTTGCCTGCGCCTCATGGGCAGGCAAGGGGTCTCTGAAAACTCCCATTTGCTGGTTGTTCGGTGCTACGGGGTTGTCTACAACCAATGTCTTGTTGTCAATCAGGTCTTGTATCAAGCCTTTGAATTTCCAACATGCATTAAGGTCATGTCCCTGTCGTCGATGGAATTTATAGTACAAGTCCTCCCGGTACCCCTTAGGCTTCGGTGCATTGGGATCTATGGTTTGAATTTTTGGGAGGTTGATCAAATTCGCCGCTGACAAGCGGTCAAATAGGGAGTCCCTAGACTCCGTGTAGGGTGTAAACTGTCGCCTAGGGCGACGCTGCTGATTTTGCCCCTGTTTCTGGTTTTCTCTTTCATAATTGTTAGGGGGCACTACCTGATAATTAGCCTTTTGAGGCTGTATTTCTTGTGCAGGCTTAGGAACATTTATAGCAACTTGGTTAACCGCAGCGGGTTTTTGTTGCGTAGTCCCTATTTTGGTGTTTTTGTTCCATTATTTTTTCTTAGGTTTGGCGATCTCGCCATCCTGTATCTTGATCTCTTCGATGATTTTGGCTTGCGCCAGAGCCTCTTCTAAGGTGGCATATTGCTGCAGCTGCAATAGCACAGAGATCGATCTCAAACAACTTCTTGAAAACATTTGTGTAAGGTCGGACATAGGGGGAAGGTAGGGTAGCTTGGAAAGCAGAGTCCTCCATCGATTCCCGTAGGCCGCCATAGTCTCTTCCTCATACTGCCTGAGGCTGGCCAAATCACTTAGTGATGCCTTCTTCTTGGTGTTGAAGGTGAAGCGTTCGAGGAACGCATCCACTAACTGATCCAAGTTGTTGATGTTGTGCTTTGGTAGCAATTGGGTGAACCAATCCGAGGCGGGGCCTACGAATGTGGTTATAAAGGTCCTCAGCAACAAAGCATCATTGTCCTGAATGCCAAAGCATTGGCTCAGGAACCTCGTCACATGCTCTTGGGCATCCTCCTCACCTTTAAAGATTGCCAGCTGAGGCAACTTAAAGTGCTCAGGATAAGGGGGTGCAGGCACGGACGGATGCACCGGATGACTACGGAGTTGACGTAACATGGGCTTTTGGGGCCCAACAGCTTTGGTTTCCATAGACTCCAAATGCTCTAACAACGCTTTATATGCATCAGAAGACTTAATCTCTTCCTCTCTAATTTGCTCCCATTGTGGGTTGTGGGAGACTTGAGGCCTGTGGAGAGGTGGCCGGATAGCAACCCCTCCACCTTGATAGGGCATTTCGGCCCGCTCTTCTTCTTGTTCATACTCCTCATAGGCTTCTTGAGGAGTCTCTGGGCGAGACCTATGACCATGAGTGGGTCTCCATGGAGGGAGCCCATCATTATTTCAGGGAGTGGCCTCCCGTTCAGGTCTAAGAGGTCTTGGAGGCAGCGCTTGGTTAGGTCACGGGGACCTGTCTTGTACCAAGGGGTTACGCCTCTCATATGGTTCTGCCCTTTGGGTGCGAGGGGTCGAAACCCTCTCTGACATAGTGTTATGCAATAGCTCATCTGTTTGGCGCCTAATGCGCTCTTTACTGAGGTGATATAAATGCTCTAGTTGTTGTTGATCTTGCTCAAGCTGCGTAATCTATGCTTGGCGGGCGGCATGTCTGGCGACTTCCAGGTCGATCTATTCTACCATCTTGAGTCTCGGAGGCCTAGATGCCTCTCCCATGCACTTATCTCGATCACGGTGATCCGAGATCTCTATAGGTCGCTTCCCCCTATCGAGGTTGGCGGCATTTATTCGAGGCTCTAGCCTCGAAGGATGGTTTTGGTACATAGCAGGTGTGGAGGCGCATTGCTCCCATGCTGTATATTGCTCTTGAGGAAGATAGGGGTCTTCCTCATTCTCCCTTTCATAAGTGTGAAAGGGGCGGGCGGAGTTGGCTCGCCCTGTCAAAGGAGCCTTGTGCTCCGGATTTGTCCTGTTGTTTCGACAATGAGAGGAGGCAATGAAGGGATGATATAATCTTGAAGCCTCTCCTCATGGACCCTCTATCATTCCAGCGCTTCATCATGCGGTGGCCACTCATATCGAGCTTCTAAGGGAGCCCTTTTATCTATGTTGAGTGCCACATGTAAGGACTCTTCCCGAAAGGGGCTATGATGGATGGGCGTGTCCCCCAATGGGGTGTCCCTATAATTCCATCTTGACCTGGACTGATGTGGACTCTCTTGCGGGTTAGGCCACCAAGGCGGTATGACTAAGTCCTTAGGGCTATAGCGGAGGTGACTTGTGCCCCCCTTGTACACTTTCTATAGCTTTCGCCCTTGATTGGGCTTGGCTACGTGTGTACACCATGGTGGTGCTTTCCTACAAGCTATGTAGATTTTATCTCTTTTATGATTTTTTTTTTTTTGTTACACTAAGCAGAAAAGAACATACACACACAAAGCAATGATTATCTCTTTTAAAGATTAATGGTGTGTCCTAGACTGGTTTTAGTGTGTTTTGATGATTTTTGTTTTTTTGAAAGTTTTGAAGAACATTTAAATGCATAATGAAGGCTCATATGACTCCCATAATTGGTCGCCCCTTCGATATACCATTGCCAGGCCGATATACCAACCTCTCTATATACCCGCCCTTACGAGAGGGAAACTATAGGTACGTGAGAGCAGATGGTACGTGGAACGTAGGCGGTACGAAAGGGGGATTGTCCTATTTATGACACCTACCATAGAAGACTTATCCTCGTGTGCTGGGAATCACCCCAGCTACACTCGATCAGCTTTCATCAGGATTTACGTCGAGCAACAGTGACAATCGGGGTAAATGGATGCAAAAATCAAGCCAAGGTGGTGATGAAATCCACCGTTGGTCTTGATCAAGGGCTGGGGTTTTACGACCAGCTCCTTGGTTTAAAAATGTTGCGTGAAGTGTGTGTGATTCTTTTTATTTAGAAAAATGAAACATGCAGAAGCAACTACTTTCCCTAAGAAGGCAAAATTGACAGAAAACAGAAACAGAAAAGCAAAAAATGATAGGAACAGTTTAGGACCCTTACCTTTTCTCTGCCTAGACTTGTTGTTTCTGATCCTCGGCCCTGAAACTACGAGACAGAAATTCATCCCTGGGTGAGATGAATTCCAGAATAGGATTCGTCCTGGTCTGAGATGAATTCCAATTCGTCTCAGGGTCAGACGAATTCCAGTACTGTATTCGCCACAAGCTGGAACGAACCACAGTCAGTGCTCAAAAAATGGTACCTGTAAGCACAAAAACACAAATTTTGATCAGTTTCTTGATCTCAAAAAGTAGGGGACAGGGTCCCACCATGATCGCCACTGAAAACACGAGATTTCGGAAGTTGAAAAGAAACACTAAAGCTATGCAATGCAAAACGAAATGTAACGCTTTAATCCTAGAAATTTGAAATGCATGAAATAGGGAAAAGAGACGAATTGAGACGAAATGAAAGAAGTATAGAAAGCACAACCCTTTTTATTTATACTCTCTCAATATCGGTTACAAAGACGTCTCCCGCATTTTTAGGGGCTAGGAGCGTTAACATGTTTTGGTTACAATAGTGACTAGTGATCCTCCTTCCGCGTGCCCACATGTAAAATGGGCGGGCCAAAGTGTTGCCGCCGCTGGTGTGAATGAATCTTTGATCCTTGCTGCTCCTCCTGCATTCAAAGAAACAACAAAATCGTTAGTAGCACCTGTTGCAAAGATGAAACGTTTGTTCTCTAAAAACAATGAAGGATGCATGCATGAAACTGAATAAAAGGATAAGTGAACTGAATCAAAATAGTCTACAAATTTCATAGAAACAAGGGAACATCACCAGAAGGTCACTGCAAATGAAACAGTCAGGGATTTCCTTACTGATTTGAATTCATTTCGGGGCGGGATGGATCCGACTGTAATTCGCTCGGGGTAGGACGAATTCACCTATGACAAAGCGCCGAAGTGATACTGCCCAAAATGTCGCATCTAGGGAGCTCCAAAAGACCTGCAAACTTGGGGTTAGCTAATTGGAGGCATTTTGGGAAGACCCAGATGGTCAGATTTCCCCAATTTGGCCTCCATCAATGGGAATTTGATGCTGCTACCTGCAAGTTAGTGAGGACTACAAAAGTGATAAAACATGATAAAATTTGATCAAAGCATTGTGAAATCAGAATTACAAGCTATTTAAGCAGCATAAGATGGAATGCAAAATAAAAAAATGAAAAAAAGAACAATCTGCCATGAATTCCCAATCGTTCTTAAAAAGGAAGATTAGGCTCGCAGCAGTGCGGGGCGCCCGGGCGGGCCGCCCACCGTTGGAACCTGATTTCGGCACCAATCCACTTGGGATGGGCCCAAAATCTCTTGTAATGTGTTGTCGGTGAATTTGTGGATCAATGTGGTCAAGTGTCGGGTTTTGGATCCGGATTCACACTTCCAATAACCACCCAATGACCTCCCTTGCGAAAGAGATCAAGGATGTGGAAGAGGTGAATCAAAGGTAAAGCGTGGTATCAATTTGGCAGCACTTCGTTGCTTAAAAATGCTTCCAACCTATCCTCTTTTGGGTGAGGAAGCTCACCAATTTATAGACCCAAGGGGTCTCTTTGGATGGGCATGCAGGGGCGCCACTTGGCGGCCATGCCTTCCCAAGAGGGAGGAGATTCCTCCCTGACTTGGGCTTCCATGACTGCCCTTGTGACAGTCCTCTAACGTTCAATTTGCTCACCTACGCGCGCATGCAAGGCAGGGAGCATTAATTGACTGTCCTTGGCTGCCATTTGGCACAATTTCTCTTTTTTCCCGTTGAACCTGGAATTCGTCCCACCCTGGAGCGGATTCTGTATTCGTCCCAGGGGAGGACGGATCCCATTTTGAATTCATCCCGGGGAGGGACGGATTCTGAGCAAAGTGCCTAGAAGGTGTCAAATTGATCTCTGACTTCCCAAAACTACTGTGAGAGTGGTTAGGACCACTGTTTAACCTCTGGGGGCTGCCCTTGGGGCTGTGTGTGTCAATGCGATCAGTGTTTGCAGTCACATAATCGGATTGGTGCTGTTTTGGTGTCTACAAAAAATAAAACCTTGCATTCTAACTATGGTACTTTCCTCAACAAAGTATTGATCCCTAAGAAGTACCCCTCCTAAAAATGAATGGCATTTTCTGAGAATAATAAGAACTCATAATCAAAGCCCCCATATAGAATGTATGGGAAACTCATTATCATTTTCATCTATCCAATTTGGATTTAGATCTAGAAATGCTTCCAGATACTGAAACATATTAAATGTGCCAAAAATGATGAGTTTCTAAATACTCAAGTGGCTACAAAATTAGTCAGTCCATCTATTTTTGCAACAATAAGGTCAATGGAGTTTAGTGTGAATTATGTGTTTTTAGGTGTATACCTCATCTTATACAAGATACCTAATTGGAGGAATACCATGTATTTATAATGCTCCAACCCAAATATAAATGTCAACATACTCAACTTGTCTCTTGTAGTCTCCTTAGGCATATTGAGTGACAAATTAATTTTTGATACTGGATCATTTAGGCTCAAGTCTCTACATTTAGTACTTAGGAATTTCATCTTGAATTGGTTTGGGAGTGCATTGAAAGTTTTCTCTTCTTCCATATTAATATGATGTTTCCCCTCTAGAAAAAGTAGCATCTACCAGATTATATATCCAACAATATTTATTTTGAAACACCCATCCAAGGACTTGATTTCTTGAGTGCTAGGTTCATAAAATTCTACACATACTACAATTAGCTCATAGCAAAAGTGGATTTTAGGCACTAGGTACTATGTTGGGTAATTGCTCCAAATATTTTACCTAAATCTAGTTGATTGAGTGACCTTCAACCATTTCCATGTGCCTTCCCTCATAATATTAGTCCTTATTGAAAGTTTAGGTTCTAATATTTTTGTAGTTGGATATTTTAGTACTTCAATGTTGGAGGTATAGGTTAGAATAGGTACCTCTAGAGCATTTGATGAATAGGCCACCTTTGGTTTGAAACTACTAGCCTTGGAAGTTATCGTGTGGTTGGACATTATCTTATTATTCATTTTTGTTTGAGAATTATATGCCTTTGTTTTCTTTTGCATTCTTTCTACAATTATGCTCTTCAATGATCTCCTATGATTTAGAAAATTTCCATGTGCTCATAGTTTGATAAAGATGGTGTTGGATGAGGAAGTAATCCTTTATAGAAAATTTTCTTCTTGTTTTGCACATTCATGACCTTTGTTTACGTGTCATGCATTATGATCCTATGCTTGTTAAGTTGCAATAGGAAGCTTACCACCTTGTGCGAACAATTATTTTCCTTTATAGATTTTCCTCTAAAGATATTCATGCATTCCAATGCATATTCATTCCTTTCTCATTATCTCTCAATCCTTCATGCTAGTGCTTTTTATTTAACCAAGGCTAAGGTGGAGGTTGTTTTGATATTTGATGCACCTATTTGTGCATGGGGCACTAATTCCATCTCCCAAGATAACTTGGTGGGAAAAAATAATTATTTTCTTTTCACAACTGGCCATTCGTGAAGCCTCTTTATTGTCCCTTTAACATTGGCATTTTTCTTAAATAGTTGCTTTAAATTTGAATATAATTCATTGATTGGATCAATCAATTTATTTTCATTAATGTTTATCATCCTTCTAACATATTCCTTATGAAGAATTTACAATAATAAAATTAAAAAAAATTGGATCAATTATTATCTTCTTATTATCTGGAATAATTATGGTAGAGTTTCAATACTCTGTTACAATCTCCTCACAGGATCTGGAAGAGCTCACACACCTGCTACAATGCAAAATTCTTCTTCATAAAATAAAACCCTAAAATTACTTTAAGTAAGAAAAAAATAAAGAAAACCCTAACCCTAGCAAATCACATTCGTCGGATCTACATCGACGGTGTTTATTACATTTCTTAGAATTTCAGCCATAAATTTTGACTCGGGTTTCTTTTTGAGCCCGTTCTTTTTTTAGATTGTACAGATTTCGAAGGTCTACAATTTTGTATTATCTCCTAAAAGAGGAGACATTTTCCAAGGTTGAAAACGTCATCTAACGGCCCAAATTTTTGTTTTAATATATGACTGGCCAGATTTCCAACATTCTCCCCCTTGCTGGTAAGGGGACTGACTATCAAGTACCTTAGTAGCAAAAACTGAGGTTTTACTACTCCCTTAGTAAAAATATTTGCTACTTGATCGTGTGTGGAGAAATACCTCAATTTAACTTGTTCCTTCTCCACCATGTCCCGAATGAAGTGGTACTTGATATCGAAATGCTTGGACCTGGTATGGTGGATAGGATTATGTTCCAACTTAATGGCACTTTGATTATCATAAAATAAAGTAGTTAGAGTCCATTGCTTCTCCTCAATCTCTCCTAGTACCTTTTGAAGCCATAATGCTTGTGCACTTGCCGATGTAAGTGCAATATACTTTGCTTCAGTAGAAGACAATGCCACTGTAGCTTGTTTATTGGAACTCCATGTCACCAAACTTGAACCAAGAGAAAAGCAATTCCCACTCATGGATTTCCAGTCATCAATATTACTGCCCCAATCACTGTCACTAAATCCCACTAACTTCAAATTCTTTGCCTATGAGTAGTGGATCCCATAATCAATTGTTCCACAAATATACCTCAAGATCCTCTTCGTTTCCTTCAAATGTAACTATGACGGATTAGCCATATACTTGTAACACTATGAAACATCAAAGCATATATCCAGCCTAGTGTTACAAAGGAATATAAGGTTATCAACAATACTCATGTGCTCTATTTTGATTGCACTTTTAGCTCCATCCTCCAAAATCAATATCTCCCCATGTGCAATGGGTGTTGCTATAGGTTTACATTCACTCAAACCAAATCTCTTCAACATATCCCTTACATATTTGGATTAAAAAACAAAAATATCTTTGCTAGTTTGATGTACTTCCATCCCAAGAAAGTAGCTCATCAAACCCAAATAAGACATCTCAAACTCCTTCTTCATATCATGTTTAAAAAGAATCATTCAAATAAGAACTACTCCCCATAAATAACATGTCATCAAAATAAAGGCATATAATAAGATTATCATTATCTTCCTTTTTGTAGTACAAAGTGGGCTCACTCTTACTCCTTTCAAAATTATATTGTAGGAAGTAGTCATGGATTCTAGCATACCAAGCTCTTGGAGCTTTCTTCAGCCCATATAGAGCCTTCTTCAACATGTAGACTTGATCTTCTTTTCCTTGGATAAAAAAACCTTGTGGTTGTTCCACATATACTTCATATAAATAACCATTGATAAATGCACTTTTTACATCCATATGATGCACCCTCCAACTTTTATGAGCTACCAATGATAGCAACATCCTTATTGTTTCTTGCCTTGCCACTGGAGCAAATATTTCCTCATAGCCCAAATCATATTTTTGAGTAAAACCCTTTGCTACCAACCATGCCTTGTACCTCTCAATGGATCCATCACTATTCTTCTTGATATTGTAGACCCACTTGCATCCTACACATTTCCTATCCTTGGGAAAATCACACAACTTCCAAGTATCATTCTTTATAATAGAATGCATTTCTTCTTCCATAGCCTTCATCCACACTTTATTAGTACTAGCATTCTCAAAACATGAAGGCTCAAAATCATCAACAAAAAATTTTGAAAATTTAGAAATTTGTGAAACAAGTGCATAATTTACAACATCACCTTTAGGATCTCCACTTTCATCATCTCCATAAAGATGCAGGTTCTCTAACCTCTCTATTACTGCATTCATATCTGTATGCTAACTCCTTGTCACCCTCTTATGGAAATTCTTATAAATAATTTGAGATTCTGGGTGATCCTCCAACAATATTTTACCTTTTCCTTTGGTCGGTGGTGATGGAGGTGGAGAACTACAGGAAGAACCTTCTCTTGGACTTGAAGGTGCACTTGTAGAATATGAACTGGAAACATTTTTATGGCTAGGCTGAACTGAAATATGGCTTGGTTCCACCTTCTCTTCACCAAAAACATCCTCAACAAATAATTTTTGTGATCCCCAACTTCCCCCTTCATCAAAAATTGCATCTCTAGATATAATTATTTTATGTGAAATAGGATTAAAGAACCTGTAAGCCTTATATTGCTCATTGTACCCAATAAAAATATATTTTTCACTCTTTGCATCCAACTTCTTCCTATTCTCAGCATTAACATGCACAAAAGCCACACATCCAAAAACTCTAAAATGATTTACATTTGGCTTCTTGTTGTACCAACATTCATAAGGGGTAATATTATTAAGACTCTTAGTAGGACTTCTATTTAAAATGTAATTAACATTCCTAATTGCTTCAGCCCAATAAAACTTACTCATACCTTTTTCTTGTATCATGCACCATGCCATCTCCACCAAAGTCTTGTTATTTCTTTCAGCCACCCCATTCTGTTGTGTGTAAGGACTTGTTTTATACCTTTTAATCTTAAAATCACTATAGAAATTATAAAATTCATGATAACATAACTCACCTCATATATTTTTCCTCAAAAATTTGATATAATGACCACTCTCATTTTCAAATAGAGCCTTAAAATTATTGAAGCAATTGAATACCTCATCCTTATGCTTAATAAAATAAACCCAACAATATCTGGAGAAATCATCAATAAAAGTTAGAAAGTAAGAAGCTTTACCCATACTCTGTGTCTGCATTGGTCCACAAATGTCACTATGAACCAAATGCAATGGATGTTGGGCCCTCCATGCTTCACCATGTGAAAACTTCCCCCTTGCATGTTTGCCAAGTGCACAGCCTTCACAAACCTCCTTGGAGTATTCAACTTTTGGCAACCCATAGACAAGTGGTGAAAGCATCTTCAAACTCTTATAATTTAAATGCCCAAATTGTAAATGTCATAGCCTCTTCTTACCTTCTACACCAACAAATGCTAGATCTCCCCCTTGATCTAAAAATTGTAATGTGAAGAGCCTATTCTTGGTCATATTTACAGTGGTAATCAATTTTCTCCTCTGATCATAAATTTTGTACATTCTATCCTCAAACACTAACATAAAATATTTTTTCAACATTTGATCAATACTAATTAATGAATGCTTCAAAAGGGGTGCATAGTAAATATATTTTACATTCATTATTTTTCCTCTCCTGGTAGGAACCTCAATTTCTCCTTTCAGAACCACCTCCAAGCTCTTCTCATTCCCAAGCCTGATACTAGATTGATAAGAAAAATCAAGATATGAAAATACATCCCTCTTGTTGGTCATATGGTTTGTGTACGCAATGTCCAGGATCCATGTCTCCTTTGTGCTATTCTATGTAGATATAAAAGTTGCTTGCTCCACTTTTTCTTCAATCATACAGAACAAAGTATCATCCTCATAGGAATCCTCTTCTCCATAATGTGCTGATTTTTTTAGCCTGTAATCTCTCTCATAATGGCCATATTTGTTACAATTGTAACACTGCACACTTCTCATATCTCGGCCTCTACCTATTCCTCTTGCACTGGATCCTTCTCTTGTAGCATGAGCCTGGTCATTATATGAATCTTAAGATCTTCCTCGACCTCTACCACCGTAGGATCCTCTTCTACCTCCTCTTCCATTTCTTCCTCTTCCTTTGGAACCCCTATCATGAACTTTTCCTCTATAATTATCTTTTGTTGAAATAATTTGTTCCTCTGTAGAACCTCCTTCTTTATCCTTCTTCCTTTTGGCAATTATTTCTTAATGAGATGTGAGAGAGCCAATTCATGAATCTATATCCATTTTTGAGAGGTCTTTTGTTTCTTCTATGATAAGGGTTGCACTATCAAACTTCTCTATCAAGGTTCTTTAAAAAAATTTAATTACTACATTTTTCTCTATGATCTCTCCAAGTGTGGCCATTTTATTTACTACTATTTCTACCCGAACATAGTAATCTATTATAGTTTCATTATCCTCCTGTTTGAGATATTCAAAATCTCTTTGCAAAGTCTACAACTTCACATCCTTAACTTAGACACTCCCCTGGTAATTCTCTTTCAATGCCTTCCAATCTTCTTGAGCTGAAACGCAGGAAAAAATCTGAGGAAAGAGACTCTTGTCTAGATTCGACTATATGAAAGCCAAATCCAAATTATTTTCTTTCTCTTTCTCCTGCATCTCCTTCTTTTGATCTGTAGTCAATGCACTGCAGTATTTTGGTTGGATGAACCTAGCTTCAACGATGGCCCAAGCTCCTTTTGCCTTTAGAATCATCCTCATCTGGATGCTCCAATATTCATAGTCGAAACCGTCAAATTCTAGGATCGGAATTGAATTGGTGTTGTTGGCCATAATAGCTCCCTTCAACACGAAATGAGATCTATGAGAAGCTTCTGTAAAACTTGTAGCAAAAATTCCATAGTTATTCAAACCCAATTTTTCGATCGCCTTGCTCTAATACCAAATGAAGAATTTACAATAATACAATAATTTTTTTTTTTTTGGAGCAACTATTATTTTCTTATTATCTAGAATAATTCTGGTAGAGTTTCAGTACTATGTTACAATCTTCTCATAGGCTTTGGAAGAGCTCACACACTTGCTACAATGTAAAATTCTTCTTTATAAAAGAAAACCCTAAAACTGCCTTAAGTAAGAAAAAAACAAAACAAACCCTAACCCTAGCAAATCACATCCGTGAGATCTACATCAACGGTGTTTATTACATGTCTTAGTATTTCGACCATAACTTTTGACTTGGGTGTCCGTTTGAGCCCATTTTTTTTTCAAATTGCACATATTTCAAAGCTCTATGATTTTTTTTTATCTCCTCTAAGAGGATACATTTTCCAGGGCTGAAAAAATCATCTAATGGATCAAATTTTCATTTTAATATATGGCTGCCAAGATTTCCAATACCTTAGTCATGCTACTATTCGACCAATTTGGAAATCTAAGAGTGATAATGTTTTTTGGAATTTAGAGAGATCCAAGTTGTGGATCTGGACTATATGTGACTTGGCTTCCTTTTCATGTCAAAATTTTCTTGCTATGTTGCTAACTGTTGATATTTGAATCCTTTGTGGTTTTTCATTGGAACTTTCATATTGGCATGAAATGATTCTTGGTACTTTTGATATGGTCTTATGAGGGATATTTGGAATAGCACAAACTAGGATTCAATTACAATCAATCAAACCTTCAATTATCATTAAAAGTTTTTGTTTTTACAAACCCTATATTAATCATAAGATATTCATAGAACTAGTTTTTTTTTTAATTCAAAATACTTAAATTTCAATTAATCAAACCTCTAATCATCACTAAAATTTATGTTTTTATAGTTTTTTTTCATAAAGTTAAATCCAAAATACTATATTTAAAAAAATTCACAAAGGCATTTCCAAAAATTTCAATGTTACATATACTTTAATTATATGCAATTCCAAGGCTATATTAATTTTTAGGTTAAGCTTTTATATTGAACATCACCCAAATAAAAAAAAAAAAAAATCAAGATAAAAAATTATTTTTAATCATAAAATATTTATAGAACTAACTTATTTATATTCAAAATATTTAAATTACAACTAATCAAACCTTTAATTATCGTTATTTTTTTTGTTTTACAAACCTTATAGTGTAACTTTTTTTCATAAAGATGAATCCAAAATACTACATTTAAAAAATTTAACAAAAGTATTTACAAAATTTTCAATGTTACATATACTCTAATTATATACTATTTCAAGGCTATATTAATTTTTAGGTTAAGCTTTTATATTAAAAAAAACCAACCAAAAATTAATAATATCAAAATTAAAAAAATTAATTTTAAATAAATAATTATAATATTAAATAATATAATTCCAAATGAATTGTTTTACATTTTTTAAAGTGAGGTCGGACTAAAGGCTTTAGAATAAATACTTTAAATACTTGAAACATGTCACTAAAGTGACCCAACAAAAACATGCTTTACAGACTTTTAATTAAAAGATTTATATAATCAAATTAAGTTTTTAATGAAAATTTTTAAGTTAAACTTTTACTGAACAATAAAATAGAGTTGATGTGGTCCCTTTGGTTTTCAGGAACATTGCGTTTAGAGTTTTATGTTCTTATCTTTTAAATTATTAATATAACCATAAACAATATGAACTTAACCAATTTTTTTTTTTAATGTTAAATAGGAGAGTTAGTGACAACTACATTATCTTTGAAATAAGGTTTAAATTATAGGTACTACTTTCACCAAATCTATTGGACTTCTTTTACCAAACTTATACTATAAAAAAATCATATAAACTAAAAATAGTAGAAAAATATATTCTAATACTTAAATTAATTATATTTAACGCTGTTATTAATATATATATATATATAATGATTAAATTTTTTATTTTTTTAAAAGAAATTTAAATGTTGTTAAAATAAAGATAGGTATTTATGAAATTCAAATGTCACTAAAGGGTTAGAAAGCGGAAGCGAAGGTAGTCTCAACTCCCATATAAACCAATTAAACACCTTATAGTTAAAACATATTTCTGAACCGAGTTCAAGTCTTTGTTTAAAAAAGAGTTTATGCCTGTGATGTTATGCATACAGGCAAATGAGCCTGAACCCTTTGACTTCTACTCCACAGACAGGTTTGCCGAGTTTGAGATAAATCCAAATCTTAATACTATGATTGTGATTGTATGTAAGACTCCAAACTCAGCCAAGGTCAGATGAAAGAATGACAGAGCAGACTTTAGTTAAATAAGATAATTTGTTTTTTATTTTGTTGGTGGGTATTGAGTGGTCTGATATGCGATGCTGGTAAACTTTAAAAGTTAACTTACATGTTAAGTACATTGAAGAAAAAAAAAGTTCAAACAAAGAAGGTAAGGTCAAATGAAAGGAATACATAAGAGAGTTACTTGGTTTTTTTTATCGCACATTTGAACTGGCTATATAGAAAGATAAGTACGTATTGGAGGCTATGCATAGTGAATTTAGGAAATATAGGGTTGTCTGATATCTAATAGATGTATAGTGAATCTAAGAAATACAGGGTTGTCTGATGTGCAATTCAAAGTTGGTGAACCTTACGTCTTAAATGCATAGAAGAAAAAGTTGGAAAAAAGTATAGTGTTTTAAGGAGAGGTCAAATAAAAGCACTTTGGAGAAGAATTCGGCTAAACACATTTGAACTAGAGATATAGATAGATAAATACATATTGCAAACTACTGCTACCTCTATGCCTACTGGACGTCAAAAGTTAAGTTCAAGTACAGAGTATAATGTTTAAGGGATGTTTGAAGCACATTGTATTCCTTTGCAGCATTTTTTTAGTCTGATCTTTTGGGCTTGTTCCTTAGGTGTCTCAAAGGAACATCTGATGTCCTATTTGTTTCACAGCTACGATCAAATGAACGGACTCAGGAGGAGAATTTGGTAAAACTAGATAATTTTGTCTGGTGTCTTAAAGGAACATTTGAGATCCTATTTGTTTGAGGAACTTACTGTAATCATACTTTAAAACATTTTTATTTATTTATTTTTTGTTGATTGATTGTATCATATTGAAATTAGTGTTACTCACATTAAATTATTATTAGGTAGTGTTATTAATAATAGTGTTATTATAATAACTTAGTTATTATGTATGTGTACATGTTAATATAATACTTTTAATTAAACATCTAAATTTTTGTTTATATAAATTTTATTTTTTAAAATAATAATGACGTCTGCTGTCAAATAAATATGGGAAGGGTTATTCCTTCCACTAGCAAGAGCCTTCCGAAGTGATTAAAATGGCCAAAGCAATCAGTCCGAACAAGACTGAAGATTGTAATGCGGCCAAGGACATCCCTGTCGCTGATAGGGATGTCCTTAAACAAGATTTGACAAATTAATCCAGATTTGACGCCGAAAAAGGTCTTTGACAGATCTTATCGCTTAGCTATTATATGTGTTATTAAGTAAAATTGAATTTAACAGGTTAAACACATACCTTTTATTTATATAAATTCTATTTTTTAAATAATAATGACGTCTGCTGTCAAATAAATAGGGGAGTTATTCCATCTGCCAGCAAGGGGTTATTCCATTGGCTAGGGGAGTTATTCCATCTGCCAGCAAAGGGCTATTATATATGTGTTATTAAGTAAAATTGAATTTAACAGGTTAAACACATACCTTTTATTTATATAAATTATATTTTTTAAATAATAATGACGTCTGCTGTCAAATAAATAGGGGAGTTATTCCATCTGCCAGCAAGGGGTTATTCCATTGGCTAGAAAGAGTCTTCCGAAGTGATTAAAATGGCCAAAGCAATCAATCCGAACAAGACTGAAGGTGGTAATGCGGCCAAGGACATCCCTGCCAGCGACAGCGAGCAGAAGACGTCCGAGTAACTAATGCCAGTCGGGTTTTTTTGCGGATGTTTTGTCTTTGGGGTTTCCTTAAACCCTGTTGTTGCTGTTAGCTTTTCAGCTGTCTTTGTTTTTGTTTGTTGCTGTGTGTTTTGGTTTTTCAGGTTTCCCGTTCTTTAGGGTTGGGCCTTTCAGCTAGACTGTCCCTTTGGTTGTTTTTGTTGGTAACCTATGTTTTTGTTCTTTTACAAAAAGGTTTTGTAAAACGTGTAAGGTGCTTTTAATTTATATCAATGTTTTAAACATAATAAATAAATGTTGTACATTTAAAACAAGGACTTATAATAACCATCCTTTGTTGAATTCTAAGTTACAAAAAAATTACGTTAAAAAACGATATAACCTCATATATTTATAATTATAGATTATCAATTTTTTTTATTAATTGTTAGTTGCAGAGTAGTCCCTGTGGTTTGAACCTTGTTCTTGTCAGTTACTAAAAATAGTGTGGTTGTAACCAACTCCCTTATATATCACAAAAAAATATATATATATTTATTTTTCCTTTTTATTGAGACCCTTTTATTAAGATCTTGAATAAAAGAAGATCTGAAAGTTGTTATAAGTAAAGCAACCATATTGTCGAAGAGCAAATTTATTTTCCTGATTTGAAACACATAATATAAGATTTCTTAAGAGTGTGACAAGGCAATGATTGTGTATTTAGGTATGTGGATTTCTCACCTTAAAAAATTACTCTCAATATAGTTTATTTTATTTGCAATGAAAAATGATGTATATTGAGGGTTTAAGGGGAAAAACAGTGTAAATTGAGGGTTTCACAGTGAAAAGTGGTGTGAAACGAGAATTATTATTGATAAAAAATAGTACAAAATAGTGAAAAATAAAATTTTCTAGGGTTGGACGAATAACACAGAGGTAATTAAGGACAATCCAAAGATGTGTCAACCATGAAAAGGGATATGGGAGAAATCTCTTCCCCTCTACCCCTAAAAATGTCAGAATAGGACAGGGAGGAAATAGGGATAGTAATATTGTCAAGTTTCCAAGAAGACCTCTGATACTTAAAGGAGATCCTAGGAAAATGGAGAAGGGTTGCATGGAGGATGCATATGGATCTCAAATAGTGAGTTTGGAGAGGGTAAATAAAGATGCTATAGAGAAAAGAGGACTGATATGATGATATTGATACTATGGAGAAAAGAGGACTAATATGTAGGTTTATGAGCTTCAAACCCCAATTGCCAACTTTCAAAATATGGGCATCCAAGAAATGACAAATGAAAGGGGAATACCAAATAGCAGTTTACTCTAATGGATATTTTTTTATCATCTTTTCCAATGAGGAAGATAGAGAGCAAATATTCCAAGGAGGGCCATGGTTTTTTGGAAGAGCAAGGCTCTTCATGAAACCTTGACATACAAAATTTAAAGCAGAAGAGGAGGAAATACCATCAATAGGACTAGTATGGGTCACATTGTTGGGGTTACCTACAAAAATATGCAATCCCAATATTTTTATAACTATCATAAAATATTAGGTACCTTTATGATGGTGGTAGATAGCACATAAAGGTTTGAGGAAATCATTTATGTCTACTTATGTGTTCTAATGGACTTTGATAAACCATTGACCAAAAAAATCACACTACAAGTGGGGGAGAAGACATGGGAACAAGAAGTAGACTATGAAAACATTCCTTTCCAATGCAAAATCTATCATCGATATGGTCACTTGGAAAGGGAATGTCATTACAAAATTCAATAACAAATAAAGGAGGTGGTTCATTCAGAGGAGCTTCCAAGAGCCTAAGAGGAGATCAACTCAAAGGAAAAAAATGGCCAAGGAGAATACCATAATAACAAATACTATTTTTACTAATCTCCCTACAAATGACATGGTTGATGTGGAGGATGACTCAATGGAGATGGAAATATTGGAGACACAAATTCCAAAAAGAAGTCATGGTTCAAATCAAGAGGAAATATTAAAATCCTCCTTGACTATGAGGAAAAACATATTATTAAGCAAGCAAAAACTAGTCAACAACCCAAAGGCTACCAAAACAAAATAAAAGAGAGGGAAAAGTGACAGATAAGTGTTAGTTCCTCCCAACAATGCTTTGGTAGTTTATTCACACACCCCAAGGTTTGGTTCCATTTAGGATTCATATTGGATAAGACAAGAAAATAGTAAAAGAATGAAATTGGATACTAATAAAAAGGTAGGGAAAAAATCAAACCATCACTACATTACTAGGGAAGGAAAAAAATTAATTGTTGAAGGTAAGGTAATTCCCCTTACAAATCTCTTCAATATCCATTCTTAATGAGAATAATTTCATGGAATGTCAAAGGCTTAAAGGAAGCCCCTCCAAACACAACAAAATTAAAAGAATGATTCAAGTAAACAAACCACAATTATTCTTCCTCCAAGAGACTAAAGTGTTAGTGGAAGAATGAAGATATTGACAAAGAAAATATGGCCTATGGGGAATATGGACTCTCTTAGTTCCTAAGGTGTATCAAGAGGTTTGTCTTGTCTATGAGATTCAAAGGAGTTTGTAGTTCACTAACCATAGGAAAGTGGGGAATTCTTGCTCTCCTAGGTCAAGGAAGATAATTGGATCAAAGTCTTTTGTGTATTAATATTTATGCACCCATATTTGTAGAGGAAAAAAGAAAGCAATGGAACCATATACACCACCTTGTTGACCAATTTCCTACAACACAACTTATACTAGGAGGAGACTTCAACACCATTATTTCCTTGGAAGAGAAAGTAGGAGGGATTAGAACTCTAGATATTGGATCAGATGTAATGCTTGAACATAGTAGGCACCTCCATTTAATTGATGTCAAACCATAAAATGATATGATGACTTGGTCAAATAGGAGGTAAGGATCAACATGCATATTGGAGAGACTAGATAGATTCATGATCTCGGATGAGCTCCTCTCACATGGAACCACCCTAAAAGGATGAACTCTCAACAATGTTAGTTTGGATCATTGGCCCTTCTTGATGGATCTTTGGAAACCTAGATGCAGGTACACTCCATTCAGATTCTAGCTTATGTGGCTTCAAGATAGCACTTTTAGACCTTTGGTCCAACAATGGTGGATGGAAGGTAAGCCAAGTTTTGGTAGTAAAATGTATTGTTTTGCAAAGAGACTAAAGTATTTAAAAAGAAAAATCAAGGTATGGAATTGAAAGGAATTTGGGGATGTAAATAAAAATAATCTTGAGTTGGCTCTTCAACTTGAACAAGTGAATGAGCAAATTTGCAATATAGAAATAAAATTAACCATTAATTTGGAGAAATGGGAGAACCAAGAAGAGTTGTTATACAAGAAAAAACCTAGGATTTAGTGGCTACAAGAAGGGGACAAGAATACAACTTTTTTCATAAATATCTTCTTTCAATAAGGGCTTATAATTTTATCACCCTTAAAAATATATGAGTGAATCAGTGTACTCATGGGATGGTATGAAGACTATTGTTGTTTATTACTTTGCAAAACTTTCCTCAGTAGCTCCTTCAGATCCAAGAGCTCAAGAAGTCCTACAAGAAATTCCTTCGCTTATCACAAAAGAAGATAATTCAATCTTGATAGGTGCTATTACTATCAAGGAACTATAGGAAGTGGTATTCAAAGTGAAAAAAGGAAAACACTTGGACCAGATGGATTTCCCATTGAATTTTTCAAGAATTCTTAGATTTATTAAAGGGGGATCTACTTGAGGTGGTAGAGGAAATAGGAAAGGCCAAAATTGTGCTCAATGAAGTTAATAAAATATACATAGCACTCATCCCTAAGTCTCAGGATATGGAATATATTACAAGTTTTAGATTGATAGCACTATGTAATGTCCTTGAAATTATTATAAAGACATTGGTAGATAGATTAAAACCTCTTCTCCATAATATCGTTTCACTAGAGTAGGGAGGTTTTGTGGGAGGAAGGAAAATTGTAGATGAGATGGTCCTAGCTCTAGATGCTTTACATTCTATAAAGGCACAAAGCTCCCCATCCATATTTTTTTATTGGACTTGTCCAAGGCATACGATAGAGTAGATTGAAACTTTCTTCTTAGGGTGTTGGATCAGTTTGGTTTCTCACAAGACTAGATAGAGTGGATTAGAGGATGCATTTATTTGTTCTCCTACTTAGTGCTTATCAATGGAAGTCGATGCCCTTTGTTTACAACTTCTATAGGCATTAGGTAGGGTGATCCTCTCTCACCTTATTTGTTTATTATATTGGGGGAATGTTTTGGATGAATTATTTCCAAGGGTAGTGTTAGAGTATATTACATTATTTGGATACATGTCAATGTACCACCTTTGGTACATTACTAGAGTAGGAGTTACTTGAGAGTAAAGTTAAGTAGTTACTTAGGGAAGAAGTAAAAGGACAAGTGTCCTTAGTTAGTTGTGCATGTGCACAAGTGTCTATCATGCAGAATGCACATGTGTCCTTAGGGTAGGAAAGTGAAGAGTCACATACTAGTATATATATATGTGACTTAGCATTGTAATAAAACATAGAATGCAATCACCATAGCATGCACTAGTGAGTTCCATATATTATTACAATTCTCTATTTTTGTGAGCATTCAGTAATGGTTGTCACATGAGTTATTTATAAACTTTCTCATACTATTTACTTGCTTATTATATTGTCATTAACATAGTTATAACATTACTTGCTTAGTTTATTATTTGTGGCTACATTTCTTTCAAGTTTATAGCTTCAAAAGCTAACAGTGGTATCAGAGCCATGGTAGATCGAGAGCCACCAAACTCCAGTTTTAGGCAGCAAGTTAGAGGAGTTTCAAAGCTACAAATAGGTGAGCAAAGGAGCTATTTTGGACAGCAAGGAAGAGCTACAAATTCATCCAGTGCAGGGCAACATTTAGGTGATCCAAATCACCAAGAACTCCATCATCAAATCAAAGTTGAAAATGTATGCAACTTAGGTGCAGAAGGTTCATTAGTTGAAATCTTATATTCAATTCATTATTAGGTTTATTAAGCACCAAATTCAAGGGTAAATTTACTTGAGAAGGTTTCATAGTTTAAGTCTTCAAGGAAGTGCATAAGATAGTTTCTACAAGGTCAAAACCTGCACAAAAGACAAAAGAGTTGAATATATTTCAAAGGAAAAAGAAAATATCAACTTCCTACTAAAAGCAAGAAGACTTGACAAGGGAGATAGTAGAGCTACTACACAAGCGGTATTTCTACAGGTTGAATCACTTCTAGTAACTTCCTATGCAAGATAAATTCTAGAAGCGGTCAGATTTGATAAAGTCAGTATCGTGGGTCTATAACTCAAGCATAGATTAAATGTTTGATGCTTTGGAAGCTGAGTGTCCTTGGTTTGTCTTCACTGTGGTGATTACACAAGGTTTTTTAAACTAGAAGGACTCAATCAAGCATTTGAGTCATCGACTAATTATACGCTCAAAATATAGCTACAAAAAGCAGGTTGATGTGTCCAAAAAAGGAACTAGTGGGGATAGTATAATAGTGTAATTTTTTTTTTGAATTGTGAAGGTCTAACGTTCACAATGAATGCAAATTAATCAGATGTTATTAAAATAAAGAATAAAACATCACCAGTTTTTACGTGCATTGATTGGAGATCCACAGGCGTTATCAAGGAGGAGCACCGTGGTCAAAAAAATAAAAGATAACACACACATTGAGAACATAACCATTACGTTTGGAGCGAAGACCTTTTGTGCCAGAGGAGAACCATTACCTATCAGAAGGAGAGAGAAAACTATTTTGGAGTCATTACCTCAGAAGACATAGTTGTTTGCCAATGAATAGCCACGTCAAAAATTTATCTTCAAAATAGCTCATAAGCATCGATGAATGGTTCTAAAGGATGTTATAACACGCTCCTAGGTGACCTTGTTTTGCATGGGAATAAAAATATATAGTGTTGCCAAAAAATTGAAAAACCAATTGCCACGAACTGTGTAGTAAGGAGTGAAAAATTATGAGCATACCTTTCGATACCCAAGATTCAACAAGCTGGTAGACTTAATTGTGTCTATTATTGCTTGATAGGGAATAAAATTAACATTTGTGTAAAAGCAAATATATTCTTGTAATAGCTAGTACAATTGCTACAGTTAGTCGTTTCTTTCATCATTAGAGGAGCTATTACTAAAAAACGAGTCGTTACGCCAACAAAATTTTAGGAGGAGAGCTCTCATCACTAACGACCATTAAAAATACCTAATCCATTGCAAATCAAGTTGGGAGGTCCACACGGCTGAGCGAGTGTGCAAGTAGGAGAATCCAATAGCTAAATAGCAAAAAAAAAGTGTAGCTGTTTATATGCAAAGGAAATGCTTTGATAGCAAGCATTTGATAGTCGTTACTCACCAAATCATGTCAGGAGGAGAGAGAGCATTACTCTTAAGATACAATGAACACTAGGGAGGAGGCACCAATCAGAGGGTAGCAATTTGAGGTCATATAGATAATCGTTACACAACACACATATGTGAAGCACCAAGGATTCTTCTTAATGTAGCTAAATTACACCTATTCTAATGCATAAAAGAAGGGCCATTATTTTAAGCCAAAAAGAATACTACAACATGTTAGTTTACCATTGGAATATCACCACTAATAGCCGTCTGAATTTTAACTCCAAGTTGAGCATCAACTATAGTAGAGAAATCACTGATTCAGTGGGTGTTGCAAAAGGAGGAGCATCTACATCATCCAATCAATGCTAGTAGAAGAGACACATTGTAAGGTAGAGAATCTAAGTGATCAGTAATGCACTATTACAAGAAAAAAAGACACATTTGAAAGGAAGATACTGATGCATCATTGATAGCGTGTAGAGATTTAAAGGAAATGATGTTATTCCTATGTTACAAGTTTTGCTGAGAAGCTGATGAAAATTTATGCTTATTGAATATGAGAAGCACCACTAATTTGGGAAAACAATGTATGGTCAATTTCTAAAGGAATAGTGAACATGTTGATCTATAAAATCCGAATTAGTGCTAGCGAGCTAATTGAGAAGTATTACACACAACCACTATGAATTGACAAGGAATATCATTGAATAAAGGAGTTAAAATAGTGATGGTCCCAGGAAGCATGTTAGATAAGCACACAAACATTGCCATGTGGATAGAAGAAAGGGAGTGCACTTATTGAAGTTGATTGTTAGCTATAATTTGACTGGTGCATGCCATTTGAAGGAGTTTAAGTGAGCGTTGACATCTACCTAGAGCCTATGTAGAACAAACTCTAAATACTATTGAGCTAGTAACAGGTCATTAGGAGTTCCAAGGCTACCTTAGCAACAAGTAGAACCAATCAATTAGTCACTAAAAAAAATACTTAAAGACCGTAACCAATTGCAAGAGAAGATTCAATGCAACTCAATTATTACCTTCACATGTTAGAAGAAAGGGAGAGTCAAAAGCATTAAATAAAGTAAATACTATAGAAAATACTCTTTTTAAAGCATATTTAAAATCGCTTTGAATTAGCTTTGAAGAGTAGATAAATAAGGAGTTATAAGGATACTTAATTCTAAGTTTAGTTTATTGATTGAAAGGAGATATAAGGAGCATACACCTTAGACAAATTATTAATGCTTTAATAAACCAATTAAACCAAGGAGTTTCAAAATACATTATTTGAGATTCTAATAGTATTTGCAAAATAATTAAACTAGGAGATATAAGGGTTTCTACCTTAGAAAATTGAAACATTATTTTGCAAATATTATTATTTTCTAAAGTTTTTAAATTAGGGAGACATAAGGATTAGGATATTGAATTTTGCAGATATAGTTTATAAAACTTTAAACATCTTATCTAGGGAGCCATAAGATAGTCTACATCAAAGTAACATGGGAAATAAAAAGCAAAGGTGTTAGGATTCAATATCCTAACTCCTTATCATTTAATTAATTAATCATTTATGTTTTAATTACCAATTGGACCATTGTATCCTTTCACAATAACCCTAGATAGATATAAAATAAAAGTAGCTATTGTGTAGGAAATCATCAAGCAAGTAAAAAGAATATATATTCAGTTTATATCCATTGGAAGGACATTCCTCTCAAATGTAAAATTAATTATTTTCTAAATTTTGATTTAGTGTATTTCTACATATTCTAATTTATAATTCAAATTATTATATTGCAATATTAATATAGGATCTATAATCCTATCATATGGTATCAAAGTGGTTTAACTTATTGTGCCTTCTCATGCTCACGATGATCCGACTAGATCTAGAAAACATGGTTGTTCAACCCATACCAACTCATTCTGACACCAGAGAAACAGGCCATCAATGAATCCTACAAACAAAAGAAATTCTAGGTGTCTTCGATCTCCATTTCTACTAAAAATCTGATAGATTATTTGGAAATCTCAACAACTAGCATGTGAAAATAATAATGCATTCCTGTGCACACCCTCATGTCCTTCTCGTACACCACTCACTCCTATTAAAACAACGTACACCACTCGCTCATGGTCATACACCCATTGCATATAAAACATATTACACCACTTTCTCGTATTAGAAACATCATCACATGTTGATGCTAACACAACACCAAACAAAAGGATCACTCAAAAAATGACTAGGACGTCTACATAATCATTGTCATCGTTAATTTCTACGCAATGATATTTTTTGTGATACTAGCAAAAAATCAATGAAAAAAATTAAATAAAACATAAGGTTTAAAAATCTTCGATCGTCATTAATATTTTTCATCACTGAAATCTTGGTGCAAAATAAAATCTTTGTTTTATTTTATGGGAAAGAAGATTAAACTTATATATGTGAGAATGCGTTAAGGAGGTTGTGACTTAGGTCATGCTCCCCCTCCCTTGAGTTCGTCTACCTACTGCTGATGCCACCCACCTCATGCTCCCCGCTTGTCCTATGCCTCATGCTAGCAATCTCCTCATCCATTAATATCACCCACCTCATGCTCCCTGCCTATCCTATGCCTTGTGCTAGTCGTCCCTTTGCTTGTTGATGCCACCCGCCTCGTGTCCCACGTTACTCTTGTACACCTTTCATTGTTTCGCTTGTTGTGTCACACATGCCCTATCGCTGATGGGTTCCACCTGTCACTAACTCAATCAACTCATAGTCCACATGCTTAGCCACAACCTATCTCCCGCAAAAAGGTGAACATATCCATTAAAATTGATTTTTTGTGACTGTTGGAGGGATTCTAAATTAAAAAGTTGCTAAAAACAAATTTTTAGGCAATTTTTTTGGGCCAAATATATTAAAATTTTTGGCAAACTATATCAAAAAAATTTCCAAAATTTAAATTTATTTTTGGTGAAAACTTGATTTTTTGCAAACTACTCCTCGAATGGCTGACGGACGGAGATCGCAAGACATTACTCTTGAAAAAATCTACCACGATCTTTGCCAATTTAAGGACCAAATTTCTCAAGAAAATTTAGCTATGAGGTAGGATTTTGAGCAAAGGATGTCAGCAATGGACTTGAAAATAGACACCTTCAATCACTATGTTGATACAATGAATCAAAATATAGCACTAGTTCTAGCTTGCCAATCCAACGAAGGGACGACCCACCCAACACCACTTGGGGAGCCACAAACATCCATCCTTACCAGAAGTACTATGTTAGATTTTCTCAAATTTGGAGGTGACCCCACTAACTGGATTTATTGGGCAGAACAATACTTCTCCCTCGACCAGATCCCTGAGGCACAAAAATTTTGTATTACATCTTTCCACCTTGAAAATTATGCCACCCAATGGTACTAGTGGTACAAAAAAACTAATGGAACCCCTACTTGGCTAGACTTCATGCAAAATCTATTGGTACGATTTGGTCCTAGTACATTCAAAAATTTCATAGGAGCCCTTACCAAACTATGCCAAACCACTTTGGTGCATGAATACCAAGCTCAATTTGAGAAATTAGCCAATCGTACAATAGGGTTGGATGCCTCATTTTTCAAAGTTGTTTTATCAGGAATTAAAAGAATAAATTCGGTTGGAGGTACATATGTACAATCCCAGTACCATGATGCGTACCATTGGATTGGACAAATTAGCTGAAGATAATCAATGCTCAACGTCTATTAGGAAAACCACCAATGGGGAAATAACAAATCACTTACACCACCTCAAGCCCTACACCTATTGGAAAAACATAAAATACTTAAACCAAACCTAAATCTAATCGAACCTTACCAATTAAAAATCTCAACTTTGAAGAGATGAAGGAAAGACAAACAAAAGTCTATGTTATCATTGCGATGATAAATTGTACCAAATCATAAATTCATTACTCAAAAGTTATATCTTTTGTATGCATATGATCCTTGTAGTTCAGAAAACAAATAAAATGAGATCGAGGTAGAAGTGGTGACAGATACACCCGAGGATAGTGCTGAAGACACCCCAAAAATTTCTTTCAACACCCTCACTGGTTTTTCTTCTCCACAAATTATGAAAGTCTAGGGGTACTTCAAACGATAAAACCTTATTATTCTTATTAACTCGTGTAGCACTCATAACTTCATCGACCCACGTGTGGAAAAACAAGCTAATTGTTATATACAACGTTGTAATAGTTTTGAGGTCATAATTGGAAATGAAGGAAGAATCACATGCAAGGGGAAGTGCCAAAATATTAAGCTCACCATGAGTGAGTACAATTTGAAAAATGATATTGTCTTAGGGGTGCAATGGTAACACACACTTGGGATAATCCAATGGGGTTTTGAGGCATTATGGATGAAATTCACAATAAAAAATCAAACATATACTCTTAAAGGATTACAATTAGGCCCTTACAAAATAGTAATCTCTCACCGAATGGATAAAATTATTCAGAAAGGAGGTAAGGGAGTGGTTGCCCAACTATTTTCTATCCAAGCCATTGATGAGAAACAACAAGAGGTACCAGAATTACAACAACTTCTAACATGTCATTCTAGAATATTTAATGAAACAAAAGGGTTGCCTCCTCATCGTAGACACGACCATGCAATTCAACTTCTTCTTGGGCATCAACCCCCAAATATCTAACCTTATCAATATCCCTACCTACAGAAAACTAAAATTGAAAAACTTGTGCAAGAATTATTAAAGGTAGGGGTTATCCAACCTAGTGTTAGCCCTTACTCTTCACCAATTTTATTGGTTCGTAATAAATATGGATCATGGCGTCTATGTGTTGATTTTTGTGCTCTTAACAAACTCACCATCAAGGATAAATTTTCCATTCATGTTATTGATGAGTTGTTGGATGAGCTTCATGGGACTAAATACTTTTCAAAATTGTATTTACAATCGGGATATCATCAAATTCGATTAAGATAAAACAATATTCTAAAAATAGCCTTTCAAACTCATGAAGGGCACTACAAATTTTTGGTCATGCCTTTTGGCCTTACCAACACTCCTTCAACATTCCAAAGTTTAATGAACCAGGTATTCTGCCCTTATCTTCGAAAATTTATTTTGGTTTTCTTTGACAATATTTTGATTTATAGAAAAACATGGGAGGATCACTTGCTTCACTTAGAAGAAACTTTAAAAACCTTGGGGGAAAACCAACTATATGCCAAAAGATCAAAATTTTCTTTCAAACTAAAAAGAGATTAAATATCTTGTGCATATTGTTTCCAAAGATGGTGTTAAGGTGGACCCTCACAAAATTTAAGATATGAAAAATTGGCCTACCCCCAAATCATTAAAAGGCTTGCATGGTTTTCTATGGTTAACTCGGTATTTTCGTAAATTTGTTAAATACTATGGCAATATTGTTGCCCCCTTGACAACTTTACTTAAGAAGAATGTTTTTATTTGGTCCTCCAAGGCTTGTGATGCTTTCAAAAAATTAAATAATGCCATGTGTTCCACTCCTATGTTGGTCATGCTAGATTTTTCCAAATCCATAATGATTGAAAATGATGCTTCTAGATTAGGATTGGGATTTTTTCTCATGCAATATGAATGACCTTTGGCTTTTACTAGCAAGGCCTTTTCCAAGAAGAATCTAGCTTGATATACATATGAGAAATAGATTTTGGCCATCATATATTACATCCAACATTGGTGACCATACCTCATTGGTCAACATTTTACCATACCAATCACCATAATTTAAAGTATTTTCTTGAGCAATGTATATCCACTCTTGAGCAAAAAAAATGGGTTACTAAACTATTAGGGTATGATTATGAGATCATATATCATAAAGGTAAGGATAACATGGTCGTCAATTCCCTTTCCCAAAAATTTTAAGAATTTCCTCGATTGCACGTGCTCTCATCTCCTATTCTCTAATGGGTAAACCAGGTAACAAAAGAATGATTTAGTGATACTTCAACACAAGCATTAATTCAGAAAATCCAACAAGATCCCACAAGTAAGCCTCATTGTACTTGGAGCAATGGAATACTTAGGTTCAAAGGGTAAATTATTGTATCTCCTACCTCCTTATATTGAACCAAACTATTCCATGAGTTACATGCCACGCCTACAGTAGGACATTATGGATTTCTCAAAACTTGTAAAAGATTGGCTTGATCTTTTTATTTGGTAGGAATGAAAAAAAATATCAAGAGATTTGTGGTCGAATGTGAGATTTTCCAAAGATAAAATGGAGAGACAATATGTTCCCCTGGCCTTCTTCAACCTTTCTCTATTCTAATCAAAACATGGACCGATATTTTGATGGACTTTATTGAAGTTCTTCCCAAATCATCAAGTAAAACTACTATTCTTGTTATGGTGGATCAATTGTCTAAATATGCTCATTTGTACTCCTTAGCCCATCCTTAAATGGCTGTTACTGTCACCTAGCTCTTTCTTAATAATATTTTTAAACTACATGGTATGCCTTCCACCATCGTCAATGATCGTGATCCCACATTCAATAGTCATTTTTAGAGGAATTGTTCAAACTCCAAGGAACTCAACTCTGTATGATTTTTTCTTATCATCCTCAAACCGATGGTCAAAAAATTTTGTAAATAAATATTTGTAAACTTACATGTTTTGTTTTACTTATACTCAACCCCTTCATTGGGTCAAATGACTTCTTTTAGCAGAATGGTGGTATAATACTTCATACCATATTGTCATTAAAATGACACCCTATGAAGCCTTATATGGTCAAGTACCACCTACCATCACATCTTATATTCTCAAAAGCACCAATGTATCAACCGTAGATTCAGAAATTTCTACTCGAGCTAATATCTTTCACCTTCTCAAAGACAATCTACTCATAATCAAACATCGCATGAAACAACAAGCGGATCAACATAGGATTGAACAAGAATTTAAAGAAGGCAATATGGTATTTCTTAAACTTTAACCTTACTGCCAAACCTCTCTCAAGCTCAAGGGTTCACAAAAGTTAGCTCCCATGTTCTATAGGCCTTATAAAATTTTACAACGCATAGGACTTGTTGCTTATAAACCGAGTTACCCGAGTCTTCCAAAATTTATCCCGTGTTCCATGTATCTTACCTTAAAATAGTAGTTGTAACACACGTTACATGTATCACCAAGATTTATATTCAACGGTGGGGCTTACCTTCCGAGGATGCTACTTGGGAAATGCTTCATCAATTCCAACAACAATTTCCACACTTTCAGCTTTGAGGACAGTAAACTTCTTTTAAGGAGGGTGGCATGTTAGGATTCAATATCCTAACTCCTTATCACTTAATTAATTAATCATTTATGTTTTAATTACCAATTGGACCATTGTGTCCTTTCACAATAACCCTAGATAGATATAAAATAGAAGTAGCTATTGTGTAGGAAATCATCAAGCAAGTAAAATAATATATATTCAGTTTATATCCATTGGAAGGAAATTCCTCTCTAGTGCAAAAGTGATTCTTTTCTAAATCGTGATTCAATATTTTTCTATAAATTCTAATTTATAATTCCAATTATTATATTGCAATATTAAGATAGTATCCATAATCCTATAAAAAGGAAAACAAGTAATCCAAAAATAGAAACTCAAAAACTTGAACTTCATGAGTTGTCAAAATTAGTTTAAGAAGAAGATATATGTCTTCAAGAAGAACTAAATCATATTGGAGAAGACTCAAACTTTTAAGAATAATAAATTTACATTCAAGATGACTCACTAGAAAATATTAAGAAATGATTGCAACTACTAAAAGGGTGCACACAAACGATGATAAAAAAAAATTGGAAGCCAAGAGAATACATATATAAATAGAATTGAGGTAATAAGAGAGGCCAAAATTGAAAGTTTTTCAACACTAGAAGATTATTTAAATTCAAAAATTGGAGAAGCAATTGAAAACTCAAAAGATATTTTCACCTTACCTAATGATATAGGAAAAGTAATGTATATGGCATTACTTTCTAATGATGTTCTCAAAGACAAGAATAGAAGACAAGAGGACATGATAAAATATTTGAAGAACATGTATATTGATGAAGCAAATAATTTAAACAGTATGCTTACAGATATTACTAGTGAAACAAAAAAAAAGAGGATTGTTCTACACTTCAAAAATGAATGCAAAATATTCTTAGTAATGCTAATTATTACTATGAATATTTGTTACTATACCTACCAATCTATGGAGAATAATATACAAAAAAATTGTCACTCTCAATGTTTCTAAGATAAGAGAACAAGAAAATATTGAAGAGGTAAAGAACAATATAAAAATGAAAGATGCTTCTAATGATACAAATGACTTAAGACCCTTTATAGTAGATTCATGTTGCAATACTATAGAATCAAAACTATTGATTATTGATGCATGTTATGATACTAGTGATCATATTCAAATTGATAAATATGTAAATCATTATTCTTATCAAAATGATAAGGAATATTGCAATGCAAGCATTGAAACTAGTGATTTAGAAGTCTTGATTAAGGTAGAAGAACCTATTATACAAATTGATGCTATATGTGATACAAATGATTTATATACTGTAGACACCAAAACAACACCAATCCGATTATGTGACTACAAACACTGATCGCTTTGACACACACAGCCCCTAGGGCAGCCCTCAGAGGTTAAACAATGGTCCTAACCACTTTCATAGCAATTTTGTAAGGTTAAGAAGCATTTTGGCACATTCGGGCACTTTGCCCAGTATTCGTCTCACCCGGGGACAAATTCTCGAAATTGTCTCTAGTCAAGACGAATTCCAGGTTTAACGGGCAAAAAGAAAAATGCCGCCAAGTGGCAGCCGAAGACAGTCAATTATTGCCTCCTGCCGTGCATGCGCGTGTAGGTGGGTAGGTTGGCAGTTAGAAGACTATCACAAGGGCAGTCATGGAAGCCCAAGTCAGGGAGGAGTCTCCTCCCTCTTGGGAAGGCATGGCCGCCACATGGCATCCCTGCATGCCCCTCCAAAGAGACCCCATGGGTCTATAAAATGGTGGACTTTCCCACCCAAAAAAAGATAGATTGGAGGCATTTTCAAGCAACGAAGTGCTTCCCAATTGAACACCCATTTGCATCCTTTTTTATTCACCTTCTCACATCCATTAATCTCTTTCGCAAGGGAGGTTATTGGGTGGATTTTGGAAGTGTGGATCCGAACCCAAACCCAACATTTGACCACCTTAAACCACCAATTTTTTGACAACACACTCCCAAGATATTTTGAGCCCATCCCTAGTGGATTGGCGTCGAAACCAAGTTCTAACAGTGGGCGGCCCATTTGGGCACCCCACACTTTTCTTTTAAGTTTCATTTTAGTTATCATTTTTTTATCTCTATTCTATGCTATGTTGTTTAAGTAGTCTCTAATTTTGATTTCATAAGATTTTGATCAAACATTATCATGCTTTGTCGATTGTGTAGCTCTCACTAACTTGCAGGTAGCGACATCGAATTCCCGAGGATAGAGGCCAAATTGGGAGAATCCGACCATCTGGGTCATCCCAAAATGGCCCCAATTACTTAACCCCTTTTTCTGTAGGTGTTTTGGAGACCCCGGGGTTCAAAATTTAGACGGATCATTTCGGATTTCCTAACATAGTAGAATTCGTCCCACCCGGGGACGAATAACAATAGAATTCGTCCCACCCAGGGACGAATTACAGTCGAAAGTAGATTGGCCGACTGTTTCAATGGTAGTGGCCATCTGGTAAGGTCTTTTGGTTTCTGTTAAATTTGCAGGTGACTTAGATTCATTTTATTCACTGTATTTGACAATCTTTTGCATGCATCTTTTGTTAATTTCAAAGAACGAACTTTCCCTATTCATAGCAGGTGCTACTAACACCTTGGTTGTTTCTTTGCATGTAGGAGGAGCAGCAAGAAGCGAGGATTCATCAACACCAGCGGTGGAAACGCTTCGGCCCGCCCATTTTGCATGTGGGCACGCGAAAAGGAGATCACTATTCACTTTTGTAATGGAAACATGCTAACTCTCCTAGCCCCTAAAAAGGGAGGAGATGTATTGTAACCGAGTTGGAATCACATTAATAAAAAGGGCTATGCTCCTGCTTTCTCCTTTTATGTTTGTTTTTTATTCGATTACATCCGCTTTACTTCGTGCATCAAGCTAGTTAGTTTACATTGCAGCAATTAGTGTTTCTTTTATTTTCAAAAATCTCGTGCTTTCAGTGGCGATCATGGTGGGACCCTGTCCCCTGGTTTTAAGATCAAATAACTGATCCCTTTTTTGTGTTTTGTGCTTGACAAGTACAATTTTTTTTAAAGTAGACTGTTATTCATCTCTGATTGTGACGAATACCTTACTGTAATTCGTCTGACCTTGAGACGAATTTAAATTCGTCTCTGGCAGGGACGAATTCTGTTCTGTAATTCGTCTCACAGAGGGACGAATTTCCGTCTGTAAATTTTCAGAGCTGAAGATCAAAAACAGCAAGTCCGGGCAGAAAAGAGGTAAGGTTCCAAAACTGTCTTTGTCCTTTTCTGATTTTCTGCTATCATTTTTTTGTCAATTCTTGCGTGCTTAAGGAAAGTAGTGGTTGCTTGCATGTTTCAATTTTAAGTAAAATAAACCACACACACATCACGTGGCACATTTTTAACCAAGGAGCTAGTCGTAAGACCCCAGCCCTTGAGTAAGACCAACGGTGGGTTCATCACCACCTTGGCTTAGCTTTGCATCCACTTCCCCGATTGTCACTGTTGTTAGGCGTAAATCCTGAAAAAAGCCGACCGAGTGTCACTGGGGTGATTCCCATATGCGCGATGATAAGTCTTCTATGGTAGGTGTCATTAATAGGACAATCCCCATTTCGTACCGCCTATGTTCCACGTACCATCTGCTCTCACGTACCTATAGTTTCCCTCTCGTAAGGGCGGGTATATAGAGGTTGGTATATCGATCCGACAATGGTATATTGAAGGGGCGACCATTTATGGGAGTCATATGAGCCAACATTATGCATTTAAACATTCTTCAAAACTTGCAAAAACAAAACAAAACATCAAAATGCACTAAACCAGTTTAGGACACACTATTAATCCTTAAAAGAGATAATCATTGTTTGTGTATGTGTGTGTTCATTTCTACTTAGTGTAACAAAAAGAAAAATCATCATAAACGAGATAAAATCTGCTTAGCTAGTAGAGAAGCACCACAATGGTGTACACCCATAGCCAAGCCCAATCAAGGGCGGATGCTGCGAAAGGTGCACAAAGAGAGGGTGCTGGTCGCCTTCGCTTTAGCCCTGAGGACTTGGCCATATCGCCTTGGCGGTCTGGCCTACAAGAAAGTCCACATCAGGCCACATCAAGAAGGAATTATTGGGACCCTCCTCTATGGAGTTTGCCCATTCAACACAGCCCCTTTCGGGAAGAAGCTTTACATGTGGCACTCGACGTAAATAGAAAACCGCCTTTTGAGGCTAGATTTGAGTGGCCATAGTGCAATGAAGTGCTAGAGAGGCACAGTGTCCATGAGGAGAGACAGCATGAATACGGAACCTCTCCTTTGCCTCCTATTAGAACAAAAAGACAAAACCCAGAGCGCAGGGCTCTCCACACAGGGTGATCTAACTCCGCCCGCCCCTTTCACACCCATGAAAGGGAGTACAAGGAAGACCATCGCATTCATCGAGAACAACATACAGCGTGGGAACCTTGCGTTTCCGCACCTGCTAGATATCATGGTCACCCATCGAGGCCAAAGCCTCAAGCAAATGCTGCCAACCTCGACAAAGGAAAGTGACCCATTGAAATTTTAGATCATCAAGACTGAGGCAAATACATAGGAGAAACATTCAAGCCTCCTGAGAAAAACATGGTAGACCAAATTGACCCGACAGTCGCCAGACATGCCACCCGCCAAGCCCGAATCACACAGCTTGAGCAAGGTCATCAGGAGTTAGAGTACTTATACCGCCTTAATAAAGAGCGCATGCAGCTCGAAGCGGATGAGTTGCGTTATAAACTACCGGAGAGGGTGCCAACCCCTCGCACCCAAAAAGCAAAACAATATGATAGGCATAACCCTTTGGTGCAGGACAGGTCTCCGTGACCTCGTCAAGCTTTGCCTCCGAGACCTTATAGACCCGAGAGGGAGGCCACTCCCCGAAACAACGATGGGTACCCTCAGCGGGGACTCAATCAGGGTCATAGGTCTCGCCCAAAGACTCCTCAAGAAGTTCATGAGGAATATGAACCAAAAATAGAATGGGCCAAAACGCCCTATCAAGGTGGGAGGGCTGCCATTCAACCACCCCCCCATAGGCCTCCAGTCTCCCATAACTCACAACGGGAGAAAACAAAAGAGGAAGAAATCAAATCTTTCGATGCATACAAAGCGCTATTAGAGCATTTGGAGTCTGTGGAGACAAAAGCTTTTGGGCATCAAAAGCCCACGTTACGTCAACTTCACAGTCATCCAATGCATCCCTCAGTGCCCACACCTCTTTACCTTGAACATTTCAAGTTGCCTCAATTGGCAGTCTTTAAAGGTGAAGAGGACGCACAAGAACATGTCACAAGATTCTTGAGCCAATGCTTTGGCATTCAAGATAATGATGCATTGTTGCTTAGGACATTCATAACCACATTCGTAGGCCCTGCCTCGGATTGGTTCACACAGTTACCAAAACACAGCATAAAAAACCTAGATCAATTAGTAGATAAATTTCTTGAATGCTTTGCCTTCAACACAAAGAAGAAGGCATCACTGAGTGATCTGGCCAACCTCAGGCAATATGAGGAAGAGACAATGGCAGCATACTGGAATTGATGGAGGGCTCTGATTTCTAAGCTACCCTACCTTCCCCCTATGTCTGACCTCACACAGATGTTTGCACAGAGTTGTTTGAAATAGATCTCTAGGCTATTGTTGTTGCAGCAATACGCCAGCCTAGAAGAAGCTTTGGTGCAAGCCAGAGTTATAGAAGAGATCAAAATAGGCGAGGGCGCAATCGCCAAGCCTAAAAAGAAAGAGTGGAACAAAACCACTAAGACAGGGACTACACAATCACAACCCGTTGTGGTTAATCAAGTTGCGATAAATGTCCCCAAGCCTGTACAAGAAATATAGCCCCAAAAGGCTAATTATCAGGTAGTGCCTCCTAGTTATGAAAGAGACAATAAAAAATAGGAGCAAAATCAGCAGCATCACCCTAGGTGACAATTCACCCCTTATGCGGAGTCCAGGGATTCCTGATTTGACCGCTTGTCAGCGACAAATTTAGTCACCCTTCCAAAAATCCAAACTGGAGATCCTAACGCTCCCAAGCCTAAGGGATACAGAGAGGAATTATATTGTAGGTTCCATAGGCGAAGGGGACATGACCTGAATGGATGTTGGAAATTCAAGGGATTAATCCAAGATTTGATCGATAATAAAACATTGGCCGTGGACAACCCCATAGCGCCAAATAATCAACAGATGGGGGTATTCAAGGACCCTTTGCCTACCCACGAGGCACGGAGCAAAACCTCTTCGGGTCAATGAGGTGCGACAGAATATTTCCATGCAAGGATTTGTGGGAATGATCAGCATAGTGACCAGGGAACAAAAAGTACCCAGGAGTTGCCCCGAGGCAGCTACAAGGGAAGTTTCAACAATGTCGCAACCTCAACAATGCCCTGTGCAGTTGCCTCCGCCTAGACCCGAGGTCACGATACGGACCAAACTCACGTAGAGTTTGCGGACCACATCGGCTAGGCTTTCCATTTACGAGCTTATTCAACATTCAACACCCCATAGGGAAGCTCTTATGGAAATTTTGAAAGCCATCGAATTACAGCCTCACGAAGTGAATTCTTTCAATAACTTCGTGGGACATGTGAAACGATGTACGGAGCTGATCATTACATTCAGAGAGGATGAAGTTAAAACAATAT
Source organism: Wollemia nobilis (assembly GCA_028583015.1). Classification (NCBI taxonomy): domain Eukaryota; kingdom Viridiplantae; phylum Streptophyta; class Pinopsida; order Araucariales; family Araucariaceae; genus Wollemia; species Wollemia nobilis. The sequence goes on from JAQPPZ010005031.1 coordinate 191,721, forward strand.
CGAATGACACGGCAGATCCACCCCTGCATGTTATCACGCGGGTCAACGAGATCCCGTACAAGAGAGTGTTGGTAGATACTGGCTCATCCAATAACATCATTACTACCACAGCATTAAAACATTTGAAGCTGCCAGCCTCTCATATCACGGCTTCCACATACACACTGAGAGAATTCAATGATGCAATATGCTCGACAGTCGACATAATTGTTCTGCCCGTCCAGGTAGGACAAAAGACAATACCAACATTGTGCCATGTTTTGGAAGGCGATATGGCATATAACATACTGCTAGGGCGGCCATGGATTAGGGACATGAAGTGTGTCCCTTCGATTGCTCACCAGTGTCTAAAGTATGCATTTGAAGGATAAGTTCATGTAGTCCCAATGGACTTAGAACCCTTCAAGTATTGCAATGCGGTGCACCACTGGTGACCAATACCGCAGGCACCACTGGTGACCAAATCATCAAAATCCTAGCCAGGTGAGTCTTCATCATCTGCTCCTTCACTACCAATGCCATCATCTGCTCCTTCACTACCAACGCCAACAGATCTTGGAAGAGGTTCAGCCCCTAGAAGAGGGTTTGCCAACAATATCAACTGTCTCAACAGAAGAAATACCTAGCACAATGAAAGCTGAGACTCCTAACCCACCAAACATGGAATGGACTCAGGAAGGCCTCCCATTCCCTCCCTCCCAAGCATCAACAATTACAGTTTAAATGGCCAGTACAGTCCAGGGGGAGTATTTAGTGCAGAATGTTGTGGCAACGCCCACGCTAGAATCAGTATAGGACATGGGGAGACCTCGCCTTCCCATAGGAACAATTGTTCCTCTAGGTTACCCACAAAACCAGACTAATTTTGTGTATGGGGGCCTTGATCATGGTCCTGAACCATGCAAGCAAAAGGACGAAGACGAAGAGCCTTTTGTAGAAAATGTCAATTATCTATCAAACCTGAACTTTGCTCTAAGATATCTCGGCCAATGCAATTGGCATGGATATGGGCTAGGAAGGTATGAGCAAGGGGTGTGGGTCCTTTGCCATCCAAGATACCAAATGCCATATGATAAGTCGGGAGTAGGGTTCAACCACCCCCTGCCCTTAGACATCTTGGTGGAAAACATGCAAGGCCTAGAAATAGGCAACAAGGGTGGATTGGCATCAGATCCTTATGCCAACCCAAATACAGAATATACATTGGGAGATTACCTCCCATGGTCAACAAAAACCCTTGGTAACATCAAGAATCCCTCTCCTTTGCTAGAGAGAGGCGAAAGTTCAGACACTAACTCCCAAGGAGAACATAAACGGTGTCCAAAGATATTTTTGAAGTTGTTCCCTTTAGAGGTGCCAATTGAACCAGTGCAATGTCAAGAGAATTAGGTCCCCCCACCGAGTGTGGAGTAACAGCAATGGGATCAGATAAATTTTCTCGAAACAAGATGAGCATAATATGTTGCAAATAGCTAACGGGGCCAACGAGGGCCTTTGGATCATCGATGATGATTACGAAGACAAAACTGAGATGGACTATCTTAATCATGCGTGACGGCACAATCGCCCTTTAACTCATGAAGATATGATGGGACAATTAGGCATAAGGTTAGGGCATGAATGGTATGTAGACCCAGCAGGGTGGGACCAAGTGTTGGATCCGTGGCTCCAAATCTACGATGAGCACCATCCACCTCGAGACCCTATAATGACATCAGTGTCGACGGAAGACCCTGTCCTCCTATTAGCACATAGGGCTGATCCATTCGTGCTCGTTCCCCTAGAGCTAGATCCAGAGTATAGGGAGTATCCAAAATGTTCAAGTTATCATACCCGTGGTAATGGAGACCAAATTCATCCCATCCACACGATCTCCATTGATTTTACCGCACCCATCCGCAATCCGATCGATCCAGCATGGTCATTGCATCTAGACAAATATGCCATTGACTGGGATCGTGTCAATTCACCTCTCTCACCATCAAAGTACTGGCCTTTCGGTAAGATGCCTCATTTTACCCCAGGGACAACTCAAGATATTTTTTAGGCCAAAGAGGAACCCAAGGTTCCCAATGCAGACTTAAATTCAGCTGATGTTATCCATTTGATCCCGACTCCACATCAGTTGGAAGACGGATCCCACATGTCATTCGAGGAGACGATTGATGTAGATATCGGCTTGGATCCAATGAATCCACAAATTATCAAGCTGGGGGTAAGCTTATCCCCTGAAGAGCAAGTCGACTACATTGCCCTTCTCAAAGAGAAGGAGGTTTTTGCATGGTCATACAAGGATATTCCAGGACTAGACCCGCAGCTAGTCACGCATAATTTAACGCTTGATATGACAATCAAGCCCGTAAAGCAAAAACTACATAAGATGCACCCAACAGTGGCCTTGATGGTCAAAGATGAATTGCAAAAGCTGTTGGATGCACAGTTTGTCATCTGCGTGGATTATCCACCATGGTTGTCCAACATGGTTCCCGTCAAAAAGCCCGACGGGAGGATTCGCATATGCACTAATTTTTGAGATCTAAACAAAGTGAGTCCTAAGGATGATTTCCCCTTGTCGAGCATCGACGCGTTGGTAGACGCTACAACAGGTCATGAAATGCTCTCCCTCATGGATGGTTTCTCAGGATACAATCAGATTCGTATCAAATCCTGAAGACCAACTAAAAATGGCATTCACAACGCCTTGGGGGACATTTTGTTATAAGGTCATGCCTTTTGGCCTTAAAAATGCTGGTGCAACCTACCAACGTGCCATGACGTACATCTTCCATGACTACATGCATAAAACTTTGGAAGATTACATGGATGATTTGTTAGCCAAGTCTCTGTTGCGCTTAAATCATATTGATGACTTAAGGAAGATCCTTGATCGCCTCATGGAGCATAAAGTTAGACTAAATCCCAAGAAGTGCATATTTTGCGTCACATCTGGAAAACTCTTGGGTTTCATAGTCTCAAAGCGAGGCATCGAGGTGGACCCAAAGAAAGTCAAGGCAATCCTTGAAATGGTTCCCCCAACTACAATCAAGCAGCTCAGAAGTCTGCAGGGAAAGGTCGCATCGATTAAGCGCTTTATAGCGTAGCTATATGACAAGTGCCGACCCATGAACAAATTATTGCACAAGGGGGTTACTTTTCACTGGGATGACGAGTGCCAGTCAGCCTTTGACGACATCAAACAATACCTGGCTTCATCACCAGTATTGGCACCACCTAGACCAGGAGTGTCGTTCTACTTATACATCTCAACCTGCGAGGTGGCATCGGGCACCATGCTAGCCCGGAAGAAAGAACTTCACAAGGAACAGGGCTACTTACTATCTTAGCCGCACCCTGGTCGATTATGAACTTAACTATGCATACATTGAGAAGCTCTGCTTGGCAGTGGTGTTTGCTACCAAAAAGCTATGCCACTACATGTTGAGCAACACTATGTATGTTGTGTCTAAGGAGAATCCATTGTGATACATGATGAGTCGTACTTATCATAGTAGTCGCACGGTGAAATGGATCATGTTGTTGACAGAATTTGACATAGAGTTTATTGGACAAAAATCTATCAAAGGACAAGTCATAGCCGATCAACTAGCGGAGGCTCCTCTTGAAGATGATCAGCCTCTAGTCATAGAACTACTCGATGATGGGGTCTTCCATGTCTCAGAATCGCCAGATTTTGATGAGCCTGAGTCACAGGCTGACATAACCCTATTCTTCGATGGTTCTAAATGTGAGCAATGTGGTGGCACGGGAATTGTATTCTTCACACCGTAGGGCACTCCAATGCACCTGTCATTTAAATTAAACTTCCCATGCACCAACAACAATGCAGAGTATGAAGCCTTGCTCCTAGGTCTTCAGACAGCAATCGCCATGAACATCAAACGACTAAAAATCTTTGGTGATTCTCTGTTAATAGTCAATCAAGTCAAATGGGTATATCAATGCAAATGCCCAGTTTTGCAGGCTTATAAAGCCCTTGTGGACAAGTTCCTGGAAAAACTTGAATGGTATGACATCGAGGCACTCCCTCGATCATCGAATCGTTTTGTGAACACAATGGCCTCCTTGGGGTCACTAATTCCGCAAGACATTTTCGATGATATGACAACAATTCAAGTCAAAACCTTATCGCAATCCATGATGGAGCGTGCAAGCTCAGACTTGATGCCAAGAATCCACATGATCCATATTGAACAATCCTCGGATAAGTTCTCTCAAATCCAATATCGTCTGAAACGTGCCAACTGGGGGTCCTTGTTCTCCCCTACTCCCATTAATAGCAACACAACGCTATTCTTACAGGTTCTATCCCGTTCAGTGTTCGCTAGGGATGAACTTCAAGAGGGATTGGCTGTTCATACTATCGAGGTTTATGATCAACAGGACTAGTATTTACCCATTAGAGACTACCTCAAGTTAGGTAATCTTCCGCTTGGATTGACTCATGCCGCAAAACGAGCACTCAAGCAGAAAGTGGCTAAGTATGTCTTGATAGGAGAAATTTTGTATCATCGCAGCTATGAAGGAATCCTCCTTTGTTGCTTGGACCAACAAGAGTCCACTTGGGCAATCGCCCAAGCGCACGATGGTACATGTGGTGGCCACTTTAGTGGTATGGCCATCGCAAAGCACATTCTTTGCATGGGCTATTATTGGCCATATTTAGAGCGAGATTGTTGCGCCTATGTCAAGAAGTGCGTGAAGTGTCAACATCATGCCAATTTGATGCACGTACCTTCATAGGCCTTGCAGATAGTCCAATCTGCTTGGTTGTTTTCACAGTGGGGCTTTGATCTAATTGGAAAGATCTCCCCTGCGTCGTCAGGCCGTCACACGTTTATCATAATGACCACAGAGTATTTTACCAAGTGGGTGGAAGCAGTTCCGCTTACCTCTACGACAGGACCCCACATTGTGGAGTTCATTTTGCATAACATCATATGTCATTTTGGTATTCCATCCAAAATAGTCTCGGATAATGGAACGCCATTCAAGAACAAAGACATGCGTGCTTTGACCATAAAGTACAAAATTCAACACAATTTTTTGACACCCTATTATACACAGGCGAATGGGCAAGCAGAGGCATCAAACAAAATGCTAGTTGCCATCCTTAAAAAGACAGTCACAGACAGTCATAAGGATTGGCACATCCAAATCCCACTTGCCCTATGGGCCTATCGCACTAGCATTCGGACACCCACTGGGGCCACTCCATTTTCGCTCGTGTATGGCTCCGAGGCAGTCATGCCTCTAGAGTTGGAGATTCCTTCCCTACGCATATCAATGCAGGAGTTCATCGATGATGACATTACGTGACAGGCCTGGTTAGACCAGCTTACGTTGCTTGACGAACGACGCGTTAATGCTCTCGAGAATTTACATATTTATCAAGAGCGATTTAAGAAAGCTTACAACATGAAAGTTCACCTAAGGGACTTTCGGGTTGGTGATTTGGTTTTGAAGGAAAACCAACAGAATTCTAGTTTGCCATCCCACCTAAGGGACAATTTCGTGGCAAATTGGTTAGGTCCATATGTCATTGATAGCAAAATAGGACCCGGGACATACCGGCTAGCTTCTCTTGACGGAATCAAGGAAACAAAACCCTTGAACATCAGTCATCTGTGCCCATTTCATATCTAAGAGAGCCAAATCCCAAAATGCCCCAAGGATCTCTAAAATCGCTTGGTCAATCCCAAAAATGCTCCAAGGATCCCTCAAATCGCTTGGTCAATCCCAAAAATGCTCCAAGGATCCCTAAAATCGCTTGGTCAATCCCAAAAATGCTCCAAGTATTATCACAATCACTTGGTCACCCCAAATGCTCCAAGGATTCTCGCAATCGCTTGGCCAATCCCAAAATGCTCCAAGGATCCCTAAAATCGCTTGGTCAATCCCAAAAATGCTCCAAGGATTATCGCAATCACTTGGTCACCCCAAATGCTCTAAGGATCCCTAAAATCACTTGGTCAATCCCAAAAATGCTCCAAGGATTTCCACAATCGCTTGGTCAAAAATCAAGAAAATTCAAAAACAACAAAAAAATCATCAAAAACAACAAAAAATTGCATCTCATTTCTAGGCATGCTCAAATTCATCAATAGAGAGCTTTTTCTCGCATCTCATCTTCATATTCACAAAAATCAATCCATCAAAAATACACAAAAATATGTAGCTGCATTAAGCATCACACCCATACATTGCATATTTGTGGTCGTAAAGGTCAAAGGCACCATAGACTGTAATTATTCTGCTAATCCATCTTGTTCCACACTTTTCCATTTTACAAAACAAAAAAAAAAAATGCCATTTACTGCTTTTCACCACACTAAGAGTCAGTGGTCTTCTAATGTATCAAGAGTTTTTGTAATTCACTCATCATTTTGCTCTTTAGCCACGTAATGTACAGAGTCAGACAGATTTTAAGAAGGTAGATTTCTACTTGAAATATGCCTTGTTACGTAGCATCCTAATACAAATTAAAACACATAAAAATTCCCAAGTTGTGTGAACGAAATATGAAACCTGCACAGTAATCCAGTTCACCATAAGTGAAATGGTTATCTTGCTCATCCCCCTGTGCGAATGACCCCAAGAATGCTGAGAGTTGGCAAAAGGACAAGCATCCTCCCTAACCAATTCCCTAAGAATCCTAAAGTTCTCAATAGTTGCAAAACATCAAAAATTTGCAAAAACGTCAAAACTCCAAAATTTGACATCCCACAGTGCACACATAAAAAAGCACAAACAATAGTGATTATCGTCACTCCATATCCCCAATCCCTTGCTCAAAAGAAAAAATAAACAGTGATTTTATCACTACAAAGGAGCAAGTATCCCAATACAATTGAAGAAAATAAGGGAGTCGAACTTGAATCCCTGGAACTCTCAACATTTTGACAGGTCATGAGGCAAGCCTCGATACCGGTTTGGTTGATAGCCTATCGGTCACTGGTGGTAAACTTCCCGCATGACGATATATCTGTCACATTAACTTATGTACGAGATCAATGTTTGCATGTGGATGAGCTAGCTTATGGTATCCTAGATAACACCTGCAGATTAATCGACTAAATACAATAAAGGAGTTAGTGGAGCTAATTAGGTGATCCTCGAGTACGAGTTCGGTTGAAAGCCCACCCGCACCTGGCGGTATCCTGACAAATACCACATAAATGAACTCAATTGCACACACAGGGATGTGAAATAGCTTGGTCAAAAACGAGTTCAATTCATACCTTGGTCAAAAGTCTTGTAAGACAAAGTACAGTCGTGGCTAGTGAGTTAAAACCATCTGAGTCTCAAAAAACCTTAGCTACATTTCTAAACCAACTGTGCTACTTTTCATCTTTGCAATACCATCAAAAAATACAAACAGAGAGAAAAATCACATGTATACATACAAAATCATGCATCATAGCAATCGCCTAAAAACAAAATAAATAGAGTCATAAACAGTCTATGGTGCCATAACCAACCATCACAAATTCCATCCAGTCAATTATTGCCTCTTGCCATGCATGCGCGTGTAGGTGGGTAGGTTGGCAGTTAGAAGACTGTCACAAGGGCAGTCATGGAAGCCCAAGTCAAGGAGGAGTCTCCTCCCTCTTGGGAAGGCATGGCCACCACATGGCATCCCTGCATGCCCCTCCAAAGAGACCCCATGGGTCTATAAAATGGTGGATTTTTCCACCCAAAAAAGGACAAATTGGAGGCATTTTCAAGCAACAAAGTGCTACCCAATTGAACACCCATTTGCATCCTTTTTGATTCACCTTCTCACATCCATTAATATCTTTCGCAAGGGAGGTTATTGGGTGGCTTTTATAAGCATGGATCCGAACCCAAACCCAACATTTGTCCACCTTAAACCACCAATTTGCCAACAACACACTCCCAAGAGATTTTGAGCCCATCCCTAGTGGATTGGCGTCGAAATTAGGTTCTAACGGTGGGTGGCCCATTTGGGCACCCCACACTTTTCTTTTAAGTTTCATTTTAGTTATCATTTGTTTATCTCTATTCTATGCTATGCTGTTTAAGTAGTCTCTAATTTCGATTTCATAAGATTTTGATCAAACATTATCATGCTTTGTCGATTGTGTAGCTCTCACTAACTTGCAGGTAGCGACATCGAATTCTCGAGGATAGAGGCCAAATTGGGAGAATCCGACCATCTGGGTCATCCCAAAATGGCCCCAATTACTTAACCCCTTTGTCTGCAGGTGTTTTGGAGACCCCGGGGTTCGACATTTAGACGGATCATTTCGGCTTTCCTAACATAGTAGAATTCGTCCCACCCGGGGATGAATAACAGCAGAATTCGTCCCACCCAGGGACGAATTACAGTCGAAAGTAGATTTGCTGACTATTTCAATGGTAGTGGCCATCTGGTAAGGTCTTTTGGTTTCTGTTAAATTTGCTGGTGACTTAGATTCATTTTATTCACTGTATTTGACAATCTTTTGCATGCATCTTTTGTTAATTTCAAAGAATGAACTTTCCCTATTCATAGCAGGTGCTACTAACGCCTTGGTTGTTTCTTTGCATGCAGGAGGAGCAGCAAGAAGCGAGGATTCATCAACACCAGCAGCGGCAACGCTTCGGCCCGCCCATTTTGCATGTGGGCACGCGGAAAGGAGATCACTATTCACTTTTGTAATGGAAACATGCTAACTCTCCTAGCCCCTGAAAAGGGAGGAGATGTATTGTAACCGAGTTGGAATCACATTAATAAAAATTGAAAGTTTTTCAACACTAGAAGATTATTTAAATTCAAAAATTGGAGAAGCAATTGAAAACTCAAAAGATATTTTCACCTTACCTAATGATATAGGAAAAGTAATGTATATGGCATTACTTTCTAATGATGTTCTCAAAGACAAGAATAGAAGACAAGAGGACATGATAAAATATTTGAAGAACATGTATATTGATGAAGCTAATAATTTAAACAGTATGCTTACAGATATTACTAGTGAAACAAAAAAAAAAGAGGATTGTTCTACACTTCAAAAATGAATGCAAAATATTCTTAGTAATGGTAATTATTACTATGAATATTTGTTACTATACCTACCAATCTATGGAGAATAATATACAAAAAAATTGTCACTCTCAATGTTTCTAAGATAAGAGAACAAGAAAATATTGAAGAGGTAAAGAACAATATAAAAATGAAAGATGCTTCTAATGATACAAATGACTTAAGACCCTTTATAGTAGATTCATGTTGCAATACTATAGAATCAAAACTATTCATTATTGATGCATGTTATGATACTAGTGATCATATTCAAATTGATAAATATGTAAATCATTATTCTTATCAAAATGATAGGGAATATTGCAATGCAAGCATTGACACTAGTGATTTAGAAGTCTTGATTAAGGTAGAAGAACCTATTATACAAATTAATGCTATATGTGATACAAATGATTTATATACATATCATGATTATTCAAGAAAATATTATGCTATTAGAATTGATAAAGGTATAGTTACAGATGATGATAGATACAATGATGCACAAGATCATATTGATACTGACAAATATCATTCTAATGATTGTATTAGTAATACTAATGGTTTTTGTTCAAAGTTAATAAGATATGAAGATACAAAATTAAAAAAACATGAAGAGGGATTGAAATAACCAAAAGAATCAGAGATTAGATAAAAGAATGAAGGTCTTGAATATAAAGGTCTTATTAGCAATAATAAGCAAGGGACTGAGTTTATAACAGAACATAGTGATATCAAATTAGTAACAGAGATTGACAGGAACATTTGCTATGAATGACATAATGGTCAAAGGGGTTTGGCTACATAAAATAGGTGCAATCATTGTAACAAATATGGGTACAAGATAGATAAAATGTTGGAATCTCCATAGCTATAATATTTATGGAGAAATCAATTATTCACAAAGACATTGTTGATACAAAGAAAATCATTTATTTGATTAGAAGTATACAATGACAAGAAACTTCATTAGTAAATTTTCTCAGGTATACTTCTCAAGGAATAGAGATAGTCATAGGAAAGGTATGAACTACTTCAATAACAAATTTGGAAGGAAAATAGTAATAGTGCCAAATTTAGAATACAGAGTGAAGCAAAAACGTGAAGCTCAAGCAGAAGATCAATTATAAGTCCACTTGAAGAATGAAGACAAATACAAGGATCCATATTGAATACTAAAGTCTTCAATACCCAAATAATGTAATACATGGGGTTGTTAGAGTATATTACATTATTTAGGTACATGTCAATGTACCACCTTTGGTACATTACTAGAGTAGGAGTTACTTGAGAGTAAAGTTAAGTAGTTACTTGGGGAAGAAGTAAAAGGACAAGTGTCCTTAGCTATTTGTGCATGTGCACAAGTGTCTATCATGTAGAATGCACATGCCTCCTTAGGGTAGGAAAGTGAAGATTCACATACTAATCTATATATGTGTGACTTAGCATTGTAATAAAACATGGCATGCAATCACCATAGCATGCACTAGTGAGTTCCATATATTGTTACAATTCTGCATTTTCATGACCATTTAGTAGTAGATGTCACATGAGTTATTTTTGAACTTTATCATTCTATTTACTTGCTTATTAGATTACCATTAACATAGTTATAACATTATTTGCTTTTTTTATTACTTGTGACTATATTTATTTCAATTTTATAGCTTCAAAAGCTAACAATAGTATTTGATCCACGGTATATCAAGAGCCACCAAACTCTAATTTTAGGAAATAAGTTAGAGGAGTTTCAAAGTTGTATATGTGTGAGCAAAGGAGCTATTTTGGATAGCAAGGAAGAGCTACAAATTCATCCAACACATGGAAACATTAAGTGATCCATATCACCAAGAACTCTATCATCAAATTGAGGTTGAAAAGGTATGCAACTTAGATGTAGAAGGTTAATTATTTGAACTCTTATATTCGATTCATTATTAGGTTTATTAAGCACCAAATTCAAGGGTAAAGTTGCATGAGAAGGTTTCTTAGTTTAAGTCTTCAAGGAAGTGTATAAGATAGTTTCTACAAGATCAAAACCTACACAAAATATAGAAGAGTTGAATATATTTTAAAGGAAAAGGAAAATATCAACTTCCTACTGAAATCAAGAATACTTGACAAGGAATATAGTAGAGTTGCTACACAGGAAATATTTCTATGGGCTGAATCACTTCTAGTAACTTCCTATGCAAGATAAGTTCTAAAAGTAGTCAGATTTGATAAAGTCAGTATTGTGATTCTATAACTCAAGCAAAGATTAAATGTTTGATGCTTTGGAAGTTGAGTATCCTCATTTTGTATTCAATGTGATGATTGCACAAGTTTTTTGAAGTTGGAAGGACTCAATCGAGCATTTGAGTTATCAATTAATTATACGCCCAACATATAGTCACAAAAATTAGGTTGATGTGTCCAAAAAAGGGAACCAATGGAGATAGTATAATAGTGTGAAAGTTTTTTAGAATTGTGAAGGTCTAAGATTCACAATGAATGCAAATTAATCAAGCATTATTAAAAGAGATAATAAATTGTCATCGTTTGTTACATGTGTTTATTGGAGATCCATAGGCATTATCAAGGAGAAGCACCGAAGTCAAAAAATTGATTATAATGCACATATTTAGAAAAGAATTGTTATGTTTGGAGCAAAGATGTTTTTTTCCAAAGGAGAACCATTACCTGTCAGAAGGAGAGAGTAAACTATTTTGGAATCGTTACCTCTAAAGACAGTCATTTGTCAATAAATAGCCACATCAAAAATTCATCTTTAAAATAGGTCATATGCATTGTTGAATGGTTCTAAAGGATTTTATAGCATGCTCGTAGGTGACCTTATTTTGTGCAAGAATAGAAAGACAAAGTTTTTACAAAACATTAAAAAAATAATTGCATGAAACTGTGCAGTAAGAGGTGAAAATTTACAAGAATACCTTCAGACATGCAACCATTCAACAAGCTGGTAGATTAAATTGTGTCTATTATTGCTTGATGAGGAACAAAATTAATATTTGTGTAAAAGTAGATATATTCTTAGAATCACTAGTGCGGTTGCTACAATTAGTTGTTTCTTTCATCATTAGAGGAGTGGTTACTAAAAATGAGTCGTTACGCTAACAAAATTTTAGGAGAGCTCTCATCACTAACAACCATTAAAAATATCTAAGTTGTTGCAAATCAAGCTAGGAGGTCCACGTGGATTATCAGGTGCACAAATAGGAGAAGCCAATAGATAAATAAATAAAAAACATGTAGCCATTTCATGTGCAAAGGAAATGCTTTGATAGCAAGCATTTGATAGTCATTGCTCATCGAATCGTGTCAAGAGGAGAGAGAGAATTACTCTTAAGCTATATTGAGCACTAGGAGGATGTACCAATTAGAGGGTAGCAAATTAATCAAATATTATTAAAGGAGAGAATAAAACATCATTATTTGTTACGTGCATTGATTGGAAATCCATAGGCTTTATCAAGGAGGAGCATCATGATCAAAAAATACAAGATAATGCACAAATTGAGAACAATGCTGTTACATTTGGAGTGAAGATATTTTGTGCTAAAAGAGAACCATTAACTGTCATAAGGAGAGAATAAAGTATTTTGGAGTCGTTACCTTAGAAAACGTAGTCATTTTCTAGTGAATAGCCATGTCAATAGGTCATAACCATAGGTGAATGGTTCTAAAGGATGTTATAGCACACTCGTAGGTGACCTTTTTTTGCATGGGAATAAAAATATATAGTGTTTCCAAAAAATTAAAAACCAATTGCCAAAAAATTGTGTAGTAAGGAGTGAAAAATTATGAGCATACCTTCGGACACCCAAAGATTCAACAAGTTGGTAGATTTAATTGTGTATTTTGTTGCTTGATAGGGAATAAAATTAATATTTGTGTAAGAGCAAATATATTCTTAGAATCGCTAGTGCGGTTGCTACAATTAGTCATTTATTTCATCATTAGATGAGCTATTACTAAAAAACAAGTCATTATGCCAAAACAATTTTAGGAGGAGAGCTCTCATCACTAACGACCATTAAAAATACTAAGCCATTGTAAATCAAGTTGGGAGGTTCACATAATTGAGGGAGTGTGCAAGTAGTATAATCCAATAGCTAAATTAAAAAAATGTGTAGCCATTTCATGTACGAAGGAAATGCTTTGATAACAAGCATTTGATAGTCGATACTCATTGAATCATGTCAAGAGGAGAGAGCGCATTACTCTTAAGATACGAAAAACACTAGGGAGGACGCATCAATCAGAGGGTAGCAATTTAAGGTTATACAGATAATCATTGGTAGGGGGTGAGCTTGGTAGGGGGTGAGCTTTCTCTCTACTCTCTAAGGATAGGGAAGAATCCCCACTCTTATCGGCCCGGGAAAGCGCTGGCAACAACGGAAAGGGGTCTAACCATACTTAGTGAACAGCAGGCATCTACTACGGATCCACTCCGCAGTGAGTGAAACCGCTCCCTCCGGTGGAATGGAAAGCGGACCGGTGAAGACCCAAGGATTCTTCTTAATGTGGTTAAATTACACCTATTCTAGTGCATAAAATAAGGGCATTATTTTACGCAAAAGAGAAGACTACAACATATTAGTTTATCGTTGGAAGACCACCTCTAATATCCATTTGAATTTGACCTCCAAGTTGAGCATCAACTATAGCAAAAACGTCACCGATTGATTAGGTGTTGCAAAAGGAGGAGCATCAATATTGTCCAATCAATGCTAGTAGAAGAGACACATTGCAAGGTAGATAATCTAGGTGATCAATCACACACTATTAAACACAGAAAAGACACGTTTGAAGGAAGATGTTGATGCATCACTGATAGCATGTAGAGATTTGAAGGAACCAATGTTATTTCTATTTTACAAGCGATGCATTGTTGAGAAGCCGATGAAAAATTATGTTTGTTGAATAGGAGAAGCACCACTAACTTGGGAAAGTAATGTATGGTCAATGTCTAAAGGAATAGCGAACATATTGGTCTATAAAACCTGAATAAGTTCTAGTGAGCTAATCGAGAAGTATTACAACACATAACCACTATGAGTTGATAAGGAATATCATTGAATAAAGGAGTTAAAAATAGTTATGGTCCCAGGAAGCACGTTGGAGAAGAACACAGACATCGCCATGTGGATAGAAGAAAGGGAGTGCACTTCTTGAAGGTGACCGTTAGCTATAATTCGAATGGTGTGTGCCATTCTGAGGAGTTTAAGTGAGCATTCACATCTACATGGAGTCTACGTAGACCGAAATTTGACTACCACTGAGCTAGTAATGGATCATTAAGAGTTCCAAGGCTATCGTGGAAACAAGTAGTACCAATCAATTAGTCACTACAAATAATACTTGGAAACCCTAATCGATTGCAATAGAAGCTTCAATGCCACTCAATTATTACCTTTGCATGTTAGAAGAAAGGGAGAGTCAAAATCTTCAAAGGAGTTAAATACTATAGCAAACGTCCTTTTTAAAGCATATTTAAAATCACTTTGAATAATAAAAATACAAAGAATCAACACCAGTAGGCCAAGCCTACACACGTAACTTAGGTGGTTTTGAATCAACAAAAGGGGAATCATGACCAAAAACCTCAAAATTATCAGGATCAATCTCCCCCTATGCAGTACAATAAGCACAACAACAAGAAACAGGGTAAGAACAAATATTAGTGTCCATATCACTAGTTTATGCCACTATCTGAGACTATGGCGTCGATATTCAATCAGTTGTGCAAGGCTAAGGCCATAAATTTACCCGAAGTAAAATTACTCGATTCTAATAAACCTAAGTCAAAATGATTTAGGGAAGATCAATATTGTTCGTACCATAGATAAAAAAGGTATGATATCGAAGTATGCCATAATTTCAAGCATATGGTATAGAACATTATTTATAGGAATGAGTTAATCATTAAAAATCCTTAGGATCTAGACAACCAGAATATAGGGATATTCAAAAATCCCATACATAATCATGAGCCCCCAAGGAATAATATCAGCAAGTAAATCAAGTGTGGATCAAACCACCCGCACAAGGCTTTGTCGGTATGGTGAACGTAGTCACCAGAAATACGAGATATAATCATCCATATCCTTCTCCTATTCGAGTCTGAATTCAAGCTACGTCTCCTCAAAGGCCAACACAAAATAACTTTCTAGGCCCACCAACTTGACTGGTGATGACCATAAGAAATAGGCTTATTCAAATCCTACATATGGCCTCGGTAAAGCTATCAATTTATGAGATAATACAATAGTCTCCAAGGAACATGGATATGCTAATGGATATTCTAAGGTCCATAGAATTACAATCCCAAGATCCATAAGCATTCACTAATTTTGTAGGACATGTGCAATAATATCAAAAGCCTATCATTCAATTCTATGATCACGAAATCAACACAGTATCTACTGCTATAGCGAACCCGTCGCTTCACATAATTGTATGTGTGAACCACACACACTTCAAGTGGGTTTTGATCGACATAGGATCTTCGATCAACATTATTACCACAAAGGCCTTGGTACATTTAAAATTTTCTAAATCGTATATTGTGCCCTCGACCTTCACATTGTGTGCATTTAATGATGTATTATGCTCGATAGTGGGTACTATATTCTACCTATCTAGTTGGGATTAAATACCATCCCTGTGATGTTTCACGTGCTGGAAGGTGTGATGCAATACAACATTCTATTAGGCAGGATTTGGATAAGAGAGATGCAATGTATACCCTCGATATTACATCAATGTATCAAATATATACATGAGGGGCAAGTGCATGTGGTTCCCTTGGATGAGCATACCTTTACGTATGTTAATAAAGTGTATTTTCCAGGAGATTTTATTCTCCCATTGATGCATCTGGATGTAATACCTACTGTAGATTAAAAATACAACGCCAAACAGAAATAAAACCACAATAATGGAATACAGGAAAGTTGGACAAAACAAACATTTTTTATTAATCAGTGGAGTTTAAAAACTCCTTTTGAGTACAACAGAGCCTGTAACCCTTTTTGTGATACACAAATTACAGTTTGTGCTAGGGTTCTCCGAAACCCTAGCTGGCATAAAGTGGTGGCATTTTTCGAAGACGTATTCTTAATCCCAACAGAGTGAGTGGGCTTCGTTGTATCCTGTAGCTCGGACCACTCCAGCTTAAACAGCTGCTATCAACACACCAGATCTGCCATTAAAATCCTGCACACATTAACACTATCAAGGAGTTAGAAATTAATAAGAGGGCTCCACTATGTGAGCCCTCAAAAACAATTTAAAACCCTAGAAAAATAGAATGCAGGAGTTCAACAACAGATTAATAAAAGAAAATAAGTTACTTGCTTTAAACTGATTTATACCTGTTCTCTGTTAACGCGGCTAGACCAAGCGGCATCTGGAAGTAATGTGGCTATCAAATCGACTGCAGAAGGCGCCCTGGTGCACTCGCTGAACGCCCGCGTGCTTCTGGATCAAGGTTTCAGATGCCGGTCTGAGTCTGTGGCTGTGGGTAAATGCCCGTGGGCACTTGGTAAACGCCCGCGGGCACTTGCGACAAGAATGGGGGATTCTGCAGAATGCTGCAGAAGGGATGGCAGCGAAGTTGGCGATGGATGAGGCGATGGATGGCTGAAGAGATAGATGAAATAGAAGAGATAGGTCCAAAAGATAGCAAAGATAGCAAAGATAGCCAAGATAGAAGTAGTAAAAGACCTAGGGTTTGAACCATCAAGGTGACTCAATTTATAATCTACTCTTAGGGCACACTTTAGGGTTTTAACGACACTTTGAACGTGTGGCTAAGATTAAAGTGGATCCAAGGGTAGAGAATAAATCTAGGTTGTGAAACAGATTAAGAAGGATGGACGGATGAGATTAAATGAAGGATGGACGGCTTAGATTAAATCACTTAAACTATATTTATATATATATATTAAAATATTAAAAAATATATATAAATATTAATTTAAATAAATTTGGGGATGAAAAATGGCGGGAAAGGTGAAATTGGGCCAAATAATGGCGAGAAAGTGTGGATTTGGGCCAAATAATGGCGGGAAGGATGGATGACTGACACGTGGCTGACAGGAAGGTATAGATGACTTACAAGTGGCTATATTTTGGTGTCTACACCTACAAACCCTATATGACATCCATCAGGTAAATCAAAGGAAGTGTGTGTCGGCCCTTCAACATCTTCACCATAACCATCTTCATATACAACAACTGCTTTTGGGAAGCCTAGGACATCGACAATGCTTAGGAATGATTAGAAGCTAAAGGTAGTATTGGGTGAAAAGGAGCCTAAAGAAATGCCTAACGTAGCAACTATCAAGATCCCAAATCCCATGGAGGAGGGAAACTCATAGAATGGAGTTGAGGAGGTACATCATCCTTCCTTACCTGCATAGTCAGTGGGGTCATCTGCATCGCAAGTGATAATTCATTTAGTTAATCATGGGTTAACATAATACCTAGTGCAGAATGTGAATTTCACACCAATCAGAGTTTGCACAGGATATAGGCAGGCCTCAAGCCCATCACTTTCTTGTGGGAATGGTGGTACCACTAGGGGTGCCACCCAATCAAACTAAATTCATCTATGGAGGTCTATATCAACTTGCAGATCATACACCTATAGATGAAGATGATGATGAACCATTCGTAGTGAACGTTCATTATATGTCTAACCTCGAGTTCACCCTTTTATATTTTGAGCATTACCATTAGCATGGTTATGGTCTAGGTATATTTAAACAAGGGTGTCAGACCCTGTATCAACCACACTATCAACTAGCATTTGATAGGTTCGGATTGGATTATGAAATAAGAGGTAAGTATGAGCTTCTAGCTATATCTATAGATCACTTGAACATAAGCATGGGGGTAGATGATGTTTATTGGAACCCGTACCATTCTAACCCTTCATATTCTTGAATGGGTGACTATTTAGTGACCATGGTTGCCATAGAACCACCTTTGATCTATCATGACAATATCTTGGTGGAGGCTAGTCTAGATGAGTTTCCAAGAATGAATGAGGTGATTGGAAATCATGAATATACCAATGACATTGGCATTGAAACCCATAATCCTAGTATAAAGCAGAGCCTAAATTAGAAATAAATTCTGAGGAAGGATATTCAGAATTCATTTCTAAAAGAGGTGGACCAGAAAGCAATTTTATAGAAGATGATGATGAACATTCCTCAGAGGATGAATAATATGAGGATAAAATAGAGTTGGCCTACCTTGGTCCTCACCACTTGTGTCATCTTAGGAAATCTATTGACATGGAATGCATTTATCATGAGGTGTTCCCAACTCCTCCCATTCAAATAAGACCAGTAAATCTGGAATAAATATACCACATGATGTTTCCTGGTCCTTCAAATTTAAGTCAATTGCTTCCTCTTGAGGATCCAATTGTTATGTCTATACCTAGACCAAACCTAAAAATCCCTATTTCACCTAAGCCATATCTAGAGCAGGGGGAGAAATCTGGAAGTAGTGAGTTGCATTCGTGTGGTCCTGGATATTTCATCCATTCCATCAACATGATCTCCATTGATTTGACCACTCCACTCCGTAATCCATCTAACCCTTCGAAACCTTTGTACCTCAATCCTGAGGACATTAATTTAAATTGCACCAATTAACCTTTAGAACCTAAATATTTCTTCCCTAATGAAGAAATGTTACAACCATTTCAATTTACACTAGGCTATGCATATGATGTTTATCATACTAAGGGTAATTCTGATTCGGTGGAACCATTAAACCTAGTGGATTACATCTATTTGATCCCTATGCTTCACCAACTTGAGGAGGGGTTACACATGTCAATAGAGGAAACCTTTAAAGTGGATATCAGTGAAGATCCCGCAAATCCAAGGAAGGTTAAATTTGGAGAGATTTTATCTCCTAAGGAATATGCTCACCTCATTCCTCTATTGAAAGTGAGACCTAATCTCTTTGCTTGGACATACAAGGATATGTTAGGTTTATATCAGAAATTGGTTACTCATAACCTTTCGTTGGATTCCACCAAGAAGCCAGTCAAGAAAAAACTCAGGAAGATGCATCCAACCATCACTTTGATGGTTAAAGATGAATTACAAAAGTTGTTGGATGTAGAGTTTATCATTTCCATCGACTATCCAAAATGGGTATCAAAAATGGTACCTGTAGGAAAACCTGATGGAAGGATCCGTATCTGTATGGATTTTAGAGACCTTAATAAGGCAACACCAAAGGATAGATGAAATAGAAGAGATAGGTCCAAAAGATAGCAAAGATAGCAAAGATAGCCAAGATAGAAGTAGTAAAAGACCTAGGGTTTGAGCCATCAAGGTGACTCAATTTATAATCTACTCTTAGGGCACACTTTAGGGTTTTAACGACACTTTGAACGTGTGGCTAAGATTAAAGTGGATCCAAGGGTAGAGAATAAATCTAGGTTGTGAAACGGATTAAGAAGGATGGACGGATGAGATTAAATGAAGGATGGATGGCTTAGATTAAATCACTTAAACTATATTTATATATATATATTAAAATATATTAAAATATTAAAATATATATATAAATATTAATTTAAATAAATTTGGGGATGAAAAATGGCGGGAAAGGTGAAATTGGGCCAAATAATGGCGGGAAAGTGTGGATTTGGGCCAAATAATGGCGGGAAGGATGGATGACTGACATGTGGCTGACAGGAAGGTATAGATGACTTACAAGTGGCTAGATTTTGGTGTCTACAGATGCCCCTTTTTGAGTTGCTTTGTGTGAAGACACAATGCAGCACAAAAACTTAGGACACCTGAAAAGCTGGATCAGACGCAACTCTCTCTCAAGATTAAAGCACAACTTTGAAGACCAAAGAATAAAAGAATATTTAAAAATTTTCAGCTTACCCCCTCAATTGGCGAGCGAGAATGGTTCTCACAAGCCAATTGGAAGAAATTCGAAAGAAAATGAACCGTTTTTGCCCCAACGGTGAAAAGAGGGGTTGGTGTATGAACCATCTATTTATGTCCCAACAGAAAAGGGGTTGGTGTATGAACCATCTGTTTATGTCCCAATAGAAAAGGGGTTGGTGTACAAACCAGAAAAGAATATGATTGAAGACGATATGAGTGATGTGAAAGATGGACCGTTTTCTGCCCCAACGGTTATAAAGGGATTTTTGCCAAACTATAAATTCCATGATCATGTAAGATGAATTCCACTATAGGAAAATTAGAAATTGATAACGGATGCCCCAACTCCTGTGTGTGAATCCATACTATTGATGAAATTGCCTTGTTGGCGCCATTGATATGCAAAGATGAAAGATGCATGAAAAGAGTCCAGAACTCAGAGATGCTCCTAGTGACTGTATGGATAATTCCTCGGGTCGGAACCAATCAACCTAGGTAGCCTCAATCTCTAGCAAGACTCAAAATAATGATGATATTAAAGATTGTCCATGTTTAAGGCCCCATGAACTAGGCCATCAATGACAAGCTGTTGAGCAAATTAATCTTGGTATGAGGTCACTTGAAAAGTAGAATACCCAAAATTGATTTCCAATTTTCAAACAAGTGAAATAATTGATGATGATAAATGGTAAGTGCCCTTATGGTGGTTTAATCCTCTTACCGAATTGCATGGATGCAAATCGTTGCAATCGCCAAGGTGATAGAATATACCACTAGATACGAGGTTTACTTTAATTTGATTTGGCAAAAATATGCATGATGAAAGAAGAATGAATGAAATTGACGATAGATCGGAAGAATTGATGAATGTGGTTAATTTTGTGAAGGTTTTGAATATTTTTAACCCAATTTGTAAAACAATGATGAATGATGCGCTTTTTGAGCGAAATGACAAAATTTGTATCCAAAACTGTTGTAACCTTCACAAAATGTTTTATTATGATAAGAAGAATGGATGAATGCAATTTGATGAAATTTGGAGGAGGTAAGCTTCAATTTTGCAAGTTTTGTTCCTTTATTCAATACTGACACCAAACGCCGGTCTGCATTTGGGGGTGGCAGAGACGCCCGTCGGTGTTTAGGCGCTCTACAGACGCAGCACTATGTCTGACTGCACCATGAAATGCCCCACTACATTTCAGGGTGCCAAAACCAGCTATTTAAACAGTTTCAGCGAGAATTTCGCTCATTTGTGCGTTCGAGCTTGAGAGAAGTGCGTCTGAGGGAGTGGAGTGAAGTGAAAGGTTGTGTGGGAGAGTGAAGCACGCGGGAGCTATGGCGGAGATGGGAGCGGACGCGCTAGTGCAGCCAGCTGAGGTATTTTTTCATTTAAGCAAGTACTTATTATGTGTTTTTTTTTTTTTTTTTGGGAAAAATTTGTAACAAATTTTTGTTTTGTTGTTTTGCAGCTTAGGGTGTTAGAGGCACGACACCGGTTCTCCCCTATCATTCCGGGGATGAGGAGGTCGTTGTCCCAAGCGATTGGGAGATATTGGAGGCGGTGGGGCTAGCGGAGGCAGCCCGGTTGGAGGTAGTTCGGGCGGATGAGGGGTACCTCTCGGCTTTGGCCGAGAGGTGGGATCCAGATCGGGGGACGTTCCAGCTCCCGACTGGAGAGATGACGGTGACGCTTGAGGATGTATACCGCATCCTCAAGGTGCCCGTGGAGGGGGCACGGGTGGAGGTTGGACGAGATAGGGCCACGGAGATGGCCAAGTTGTTTGGGGATGAGCTGGAGAGAGATCCGGACGGAGAGCGGGGGATCCCATACTTGGCCATGTATACGGCCAAGGAGTTGGTAGCGGTGGAGGCTATGATGATGTTCGTGTTGACCAACATTGTGGCCCCAAACGAGCACGGGTGCAGGTTCCCATGGAACCTGATGGGTGTAGTGAGCGAGATGCTCACTAATAGGGTAGTGTATGCCTGGGCACCTGCTTTATTGGCGCAGGTGTACCGGGAGTTGTATGAGGTTTGGAGACGGGGCCGGAAGGGCCTAGGTTGCAGTGTGGTTCTCCAGTGCTGGGGCTGGGAGCACTTTAGAGTGGCTCGACCGGAGGGGTTGCCATGGGCTCACTGGGACATGAGCCAGGCTTATGGTAGGAGATGGCCAGTGGCGGAGGAGAGACAACCTAGCCGCCCCGTGAGATCGGGGCAATGGTATAGGAGATTATGGGCAGACTTGACAGATGCCCAAGTCATTTGGAGGCCCTGGTGGGAGGCGAGGTGGATCGGGGATGGAGAGCACCTGAGATGGGTGCGACAGGCCAGATGGGTAGTGGGGCGGGGCCATAGCGAGGCGGAGTACATACAGATGTCTCGAGTACTCCGCCAGGTCGGATTGAGGCAGGATGTCCCCGGTGAGCCAGTGCGCTACCGGAGGCACAGATCAGAGGGTGATTTGCCATGTGTCGAGCCATGGAGGGAGGCGACAGAGGACGATGAGGACATGGAGATCCCCGACGTGGACGACGTCGGGGTGACAGCTGAGTATGCAGCATGGATGGCCGCAGAGCCGAGGTGGGAGCCACCATTGGTGGTTGGTGGAGCCGGAGAGCCCGAGGCTAGGGCTGGAGAGGGCGAGGGAACCGCGGAGGTTCCCAAGCGCAGGGAGGGTCCCCGCCTTCGATCTGACAGTCGAAGGCGAAAGGGGAAGATGGCACGATAGGCTCCGGAGAGCAGAGATGACGGGGAGGATGACGGAGAGGGCCTAGGAGAGGCCGCAGGAGAGGCTAGGGAAGTACCCCCTAGCGGGCACGAGGACGAGGTGGCATAGCTGCAGTAGCAGATAGCAGAGCGTGATGCTATGCTAGCTATCCGGGACGAGAGGATAGCTCGGCTGGAGCAACAGGCAGTAGAGCGGGATGCCCTTTTAGCTGCTCAGGAGGAGAGGATGGCCCAGCTGCAGGCGGACTTGGATAGAGCGACCAGGGTGCCCCAGGATGACAGGGTGACGAGACTCTAGGTAGAGCTAGCAGAGCGGGAGCGACGACATGGGATAGACATAGCTAGGTTTAGGTCGAGGACTCGTTATATTGAGGCTCTGGAGGACACATTGTTTAGGCATCACATTGTGTTGCTTGATCCTCCATCCTCTTCTGTCTCTAGGCGTAGTGAGTCTAGACACACCACTAGGTCTAGGGCTCCTACTAGGTCTCAGGGGTCCTCTTTTGATGGTTAGCTTAGTGCTTAGATGCACTCTTTATGAGCCTTGGTGCTCTATTGTATATTGTAGCCTTTTGGCATTCCTCGTACAGTTTGTCCTTTATACATATATATATATATACATGGCTTTTATTTATTTGGTGTTTTACTCTCTTTTGTGTGAATGCCTATGTTTTTGTGATGCATGTTTTGATATGTTTTAATGTTTTTGATGCATATGTGATGGAATGGAATGCAAACTTATAGATGATTAATGCGAGACTAAGTATATAACATACAAATCTATGGATGATTAATGCAAGACTAAGTAAATGATATGTAAATCTATGGATGATTAATGCAAGACTAAGTAAATGAAATATGCACTAAGAAGCACTCATATTTTTAGATAGTTAGATTTAGCCAACTCGTTATCATAATTGTTTAATCGGGGGCACCGAACTTGGTGGCTTGTGAATGGATGACGTATGGAATGACATGAATATGGAAGAAGATATGGAGGACGATATGGAAGAAGATATGGAGGAAGACTGTTTTACAAAGACTCAAACATGCTAGTGGTATCAAACAAACTTACTAATACTGCCTAATTCAACTAGGACCAAATGTGTGTGCATGCGAGTTCATTAACCAAATCGGAAGCATGGTAGTGACTCTAGGCAATCAAAAACATGTGTGTGTGCAAGTGTGTTCATTAACCTCATCTTGCATAAATTAGGTAACCCTGTTATGGAGAAGACCCCGAAGCTAGTTTGTCCGTATGAGCATTCAGAGGTCTCTTTTTGAGGAGAGACATGTCGCCACGCAATGAGTATACTCCACTTTGCCAGTCAAGCGTCTATAGCCCCGGTGAAGGTTAACTCCATAGTCCATGTTGTTTTTGACCTTTGTAAGCCTTGGGGATGACTACCTATCCGTCTGATTGGACAAGTAGTACGATCCTTACAACTTATTTGGGATCAGTGGTGTGTGAAAAATGTTCATTTCCTTAGAGCTTTGGGGAATCGGATTCTCAACCGAAGTATGATGAGAATTTTACCCTATCCTTACTACTCTGTTTATATTTATATTTTGTGATTGCTTGTGATAGTGGTAAGAACCACTATTTTATGGACTATGTTTGCATGATAGGACAAACGAGGATTACCCTTTTCACTTCAAGGCACAACCCAAGGATGGTGTTATCTCTCTTTGACACAAGATGTTTTTAAGATGTGAAAATGTGATAGGTTCAAGACCGCTTTTGAAATCATTTCCCAATACTCAAGATTTTATTTAGTGTAATTTGTGATATGGCCCTAGAGAACTTTGACATGCATTTCAAAGTTTGCTTAAAACACTAGGAATGGTTGAGTGATTGAAAACATTTTGGCAATGTAAATATGTGCAAATGGAAAATGGGTGTACGAATGACAATTCGGTTTGATGGATTTTATGAAGGTGCCCCTGATTAAGGCAACATGACTTTTGCTTGACCAAATTTTATATCCAAAAGATAGAATGGTCTCTAACATGATATGCAACTATGGCTGAAAATGAAATGTTATGGTTTTCAATGAGATGTATGCACATGAAATGCAATGTTTTTGAATGAGATGTATGCAACTAACAATGAAATGCAAATTCTTTTTATTTTATTTGTTTTTTTTTTTTTTTTTGTTGTACAAGCCATGTATATATGTACATATAAAATTCAAACTATGCGTAGAATGCCCTCAAGTGTATAACATTAAGTGGTTCGGGTTCTTCCTCTCCCTCTAAATTGGCAAGTCTATAAGTTCCATTACCCACTCTTTCAGTGACCATATATGGACCTAACCAATTAGCCACGAATTTATCTCGAAGATGCGGCAATGCATTGGTGTTTTGTTGATTCTCTTTAAGGACAAGATCCCCTACTTGAAATTCTCTTAGATGAACTTTGGCATTGTAAGCACGTTTCAATCGGTCTTGATAAACTCGCAAATGCTCTAAAGCATTGATTCATTTTTCATCTATGAGTGTGAGTTGATCAAGACGTGCTTGTCTAGCAGTATCATCATCGATAAATTCCTGCAAAGAAATTCGCAAGGAAGGGATCTCGAGCTCAAGAGGCATGATTGCTTCAGCTCCATAGACCAAAGAAAATGGCGTTGCCCCAATGGGAGTTTTGATGCTTGTTCTGTAAGCCCATAATGCCAAGGGGATTTGTGTATGCCAATCTTTATGATTTTCTTTAACAAGTTTCTTAAGAATAGCAATTATGGTCTTATTGGAAGCTTCAGCTTGTCCATTGGCTTGTGGGTAGTAAGGAGTTGAGAAACTATGTTGGATATTATACTTTTCGCAAAGAGCTCGAACATCCTTATTCTTAAAAGACTTGCCGTTATCAGAAATGATTTTAGAGGGAATACCAAAACGACAAATGATATGGTGAAGTATAAACTCCACAATTCTAGGACCTGTCAGATCTTGGTTAGAGGAATAGCTTCAACCCACTTTGTGAAGTATTCGATGAGTTGTAATGATGAAAGTATGTCTGTCCGAAGAGGCGGTGAAATCTTGCCAATTAAATCGAGACCCCATTGTGAGAAGGGCCAAAGGCTTTGGATGGGCTGTAAAGCTTGTGATGGTATATGGATTAAATTAGCGTGTTCTTGACACTTTTTACATTGTTTAACATATTTGCAACAATCTTGTTCCATAGTGGGCCAATAATACCCCATACGTAAAATACGCTTCGCAATGGCCATTCCACTAAAATGACCACCACAAGTACCATCATGGGCTTCAGAAATAGCTCTATGTGTTTCACCTGCTTCTAGACAACGGAGGAGTACTCCATCATATCCACGTTTATACAACACATCCCCCAAAAGAACAAAACGAGCTGCCTTTTGCTTAAAACAGATGGCGGGCAATTCGAGACAAATCAGATGGGAGTGTTCCAAACTTGAGGAAGGCTACTATCTCACTAGACCAAGGCTCATATGGATCCGAATGGATAAAGCAAACATCTTTTTCATCCTTAGACTCAGCACGGACAATTGCAGACTTAGAGATTGTGGAAATGATTAGGGGTTGTACCTCTCCAAGGGAGTCCTTTGGAATCAATGATCCAAGAGAGGCCATGGCATCCGCAAATCTATTAGTCGAACGAGGCAAACTAGTGATCTCATACCAATCAAACTTAGAGAGCAACTTCATTGCTACATCATGATAAAGCTTAATGGTAGGTTCTTTGGCTTGGTATTCTCCTGTAATTTGTTTAACCACGAGTTGAGAATCCCCAAATATCCGAATACGCTTAATGCTCATAGCTATGGCTGATTGAAGACCTAAAATTAAGGCTTCATACTCGGTTGTATTATTGGTGCATTGGAAGTCTAGTTTGAATGATAAAGGGATGGGAATCCCTTGAGGTGTATGAAACACAACTCCAGCACCTTGACCTTTCGCGCACTTAGAGCCATCAAAGAATAGCGTGATGTCAACATCTTCCTCCGGAATGATGTCCTCTTCTTGTTCAGTGATAGCAAATACCGAATCATCTGGGAGCTCAATAATCAAAGGATGATCACTAGGTAGTGGAGCTTCCGCAAGTTGATCGGCTATAACTTGACCTTTAACGGATTTTTGGCTAATGAATTCAAGATCGAATTCGGTAAGCAACATTATCCATTTAGCGGTACGAGTGTTATTATAAGTGCGAGACATCATATAACGTAGAGGGTTTTCTCTAGCTATGACATATGTTGTATGGCTAAGCATATAATGACGAAGTTTCTTAGTGGCAAAAACCACTTCTAAGCACAACTTTTCCACATAAGCATATCGGGTTTCATAGCTTACCAATGTTCGACTAATATAATAGACGACTTGCTCAAGATTTTGTTCATTCTTTTGTGCAAGCATTGTCCCTAAGGCAAAGTCTGTTCTCTGAGATATAAAGATTGAAAGGGACCCCTGGACGAGGCGGAGCTAAGGCGGCGGAGATGCTAAGTACTTGCTTGATGTCATCAAAGGCTTTACGACACTCATCTGTCCATGAAAATTGTACCCCCTTTTGTAGTAGGTGGCAAAATGGCCTACATTTATCGAGAAAGTTGTGCAATAAAGCGACGGATTGAATTAATCTTTCCTTGTAAACTACGCAACTCCTTCAAATTAGTTGGGGGACACATTTCCATAATGGCTTTGACCTTGTTTGGGTCCACCTCAATACCTCGTTTAGAGATAATAAAACCTAGGAGTTTGCCTGAGGTAACACCAAAGACACATTTCTTAGGGTTCAACCTTACTTTATGCTCTAGAAGCCTATCAAAAACTTTTTCCAATACATCAAAATGCTCTTGTCGAGTTTTAGATTTTGCCAATAAATCATCCACATAATCTTCGATAATCTTATGCATATAATCGTGGAAAATATAAGTCATGGCTCGTTGATAGGTTGCACTTGCGTTCTTAAGGCCAAAGGGCATCACCCTGTAACAAAAAGTTCCCCAAGGTGTGGTAAATGCTGTTTTGTGTTGATCTTCAGGGTTTATTCGAATCTGGTTGTATCCTAAAAATCCATCCATGAACGAAAGCATTTCATGACCAGCGTAGGTGTCGACAAGAGTATCAATGTTTGGAAGAGGAAAGTCATCCTTAGGACACGCTTTATTTAGATCTCAAAAATCGGTGCAAACACGTATCCCCCGTTAGGCTTGCGAACGGGTACCATGTTAGAAAGCCACTCAGGATAATCAATCGGGACGACAAATTTAACATCCAGAAGTTTTTGAATCTCCGATTTAACTATGAGGGCCACGGTAGGATGCATTTTCCTAAGTTTTTGTTTGACAGGTTTAGCATCTTTTTGTAAGGTGAGGTTATGGACAACCAAATTAGGGTCTAGGCTTGGCATGTCTTTGTAAGACCATGCAAATATCTCCTTCTTTCGCTTGAGTAGAGCAATCATTTGCTCTTGTTCCTCTGATGATAGACTTTTAGCCAGTTTCATAATTTGGGTGCCATCTTGGTCTGTACTAAGGTCTACATCGATAGTTTCTTCAATAGACATGTGGGAACCTTCCTCAAGCTGATGGGGAGTAGGGATCAGATTTATGTCATCTAAAATGTCATCAAGCTCCTGTGCCTTGCTCTCGTCTATGTCCGCCTGGAAGACCTCTGGCTTAGAAGATGAAGGTGAATGTGGAGGTGAAGGAGGAATGTAGTTGACGGAAGCCCTTAACAATTCCTCAGAAAGGATGAATTCTGAAATAGATGGAGGGGATGAAATCCGATCCATGCCAATCAGGCTTGGGTTGATCAGGATTGGCTTATCCGGATCATATGGATTATGGAGTGGTGTGAATAAGTCTTCGAAATTCATTGTCGACTTATGGAAGAAAGGATGGGCGGAATGGAAGGGAAAACCGGTGAAGACCTCGGAAGACCTGAGATGCAAAACAACATAGTTTTTCAGTTTTTTTTTTTTTTTTAGTTTTGTATTTGAGTTTTTTTTTTTTTTTTTTTTTGTAGTGGTGAAAACCACTATTACACACATACATAAAGCAATAAAGTATTTTTATATATTTTGATTTTTTTTTTTTTTTTGGAATTTTCTGATTTTTTTTTTTTTTGTAGTGGTGAAAACCACTATTTTAGTATATACATATAATACAGGTTTGGATTATGGCTTATGGATGTGGCGGAGGGGGTGGTTCACCTCGTTCTTGTGGAATAAGCAAGCGAAATATGGCCTCTTGGAGAGGGAACAATTGGAGATAAAACTCGTCTTGTTTAATGAGGGGAACAATGGGCGCCGACTCTTCTTCGGATTCATCACCATTTGACATGACGTCAAATTCTTCATAGGCTTCATCTTCGGATTCGTCGGGGTGGAGGATTTCTTCTTCTGAATTAAGATTAATGCTTTGAAAAGCTCGTTCAAAAGAAGAAAGGGATGGAAGTGGTTGGTAGCCCAGACCAAAACGCTCAGTGGGTCTCTGGTATGGCATATCGATGCGTTCAGTTACCCCTTGCTCGTATCGACCTAGGCCAAATTTTTGCCAATTATGTCTATGGAAATAGCGAGAGGGAAAACCCTCCATCCTTTCGATATTGGCAGGGACTGGATGCTTAGGTTCTAGTATGGTGGTAGGACTAGAAGATGACTCTATTCCCCCATATACAAAATTAATGGAATTTGGCATAGAACCCATGTTATAAACCGATCCAATGGATAAATGTTGGTCATGTGGACGACCAAAATATTTAATTGTTTGCACATTGAACGGTGTGATGTGGACATCTTGAATGGCATACTCACCAATACCTGCATCAGTGAGATGGACCTTGACTTGGGAGGGAGATGGACTAGATGATGGAATAGAAGAATGTGGGATAGAAGAATTGGAAGGATTTGGTTGGGTTGATGCTTCACTAACTTGTGAAACATCAGCTGGTGATGGTTGGGAAGATGGAGGAATAATAGGTGATGTTGAAGAAGGTGTAGAAGAAGGGGGTAATGACGTGGAAAGAGATGATTGGTCATGGCCACATGTGCATGTGGTCACTGATGAAGAAGAAGGAAGATTAGGAGATGAAGAAAGTGGTGAATGAGATGGAATAACGGAAGATGAAGGTGGTTGCGATATGATGGGTGGCTCCTCAGGAATGGGAGCTTTAGAAGAAGATGGTATAGAAGAAGTAGATGGGGTCAAGAAAAGATGAGTGGATGGCAACACAATCTCATAAGGATTTGAGACATAGTTGCAATGTTTGAAGGGTTCAATGTCAGCGGGTACACAATGAACACTGTCCCTCATATACATACTTCGGACATTGATGCGATATAGAAGGGACACATCTCATCTCCCTAAGCCAAGGCCGTCCAAGCAATACATTGTATGCCATGGTCCCTTCCAAGATGTGAAACAAGGTATGCAAAGTTCGGGCCCCTACCTCAATGGGCAAGATAACCGTGCCAACCGTGGAAGATAAAGCATCATTGAATGCTTTAAGAGTAAAAGTCGACTTTGTGATAAGGGATGGCGACGACTTTAGATGACTCAACGCCGATGTTGTAATGATATTGATTGAGGAACCGGTGTCAATTAAGACTCTCTTGAATGGCTTGTGATCGATATTGGCCATGATATGCGGTGGAGGATCTATACTTTCTGTTGACATAGGTTTGATTTCAAAATCATAGAAAGTGATGGAGGGCTCCATGCATGTTTGAATACTCCCCACAAAGTTGTTGAAGGCATTAGTATCTTGAGTTTGAAGCTCGATTGACTTTAATATTTCCATTAATGCCTCTCTATGTGGGGGAGATTGTTGAATGAGGTCATAGATCGATAACTTGGCAGAAGCCATTTTTAAACTGGTAGTTAATCGGCTACTCAATGACATGATGGGTCGTTGGCGTTGAGTAGAATGATTTAGCAGTTGTTGAGAAGTACTAGCACGTCGTTGGGTCACTGTTACCTGAGTTGGACTGGGGGTTTATGCAGTGGCTATGGTTCATCCTGATTTGGTTGGTTCGCCCTTTGACCCCGGGTTACTACGTTAATAGTACCCACAAAACCTTGGTATTGTTGTACATGGTTGACTTGATTAGGAGGAGTTACCTGAGTTACTCCCCCTGAAGTTGTTGGAGCTTCCTCCCGATGTGGAAGGGGTGTTTGAAATATACCAAGATTTTGATTTTGTTGGGCTAAGGGGCTATCCAATTTAATGGCTCCAATCTCAATAAGATCTTGGATCACATGTTTGAAAGCTGTACAATTATTGATATCGTGCCCATTTTGCCTATGATAAGGACAAAATAGGTACTCCTTGTAATACTTTCCCCTTCTAGATGGTTCTAAAGGTTTGAACTCAGGTAAAGTTAACTGATTTGTGCTATATAACTTATTGAATATGACCGCATATGGTTCATCTAAAGGTGTGAATTGTCGCTTGGGACGATTATTTTGCCAAGGTCGAGTTTCCATGGTTGGCCCAGTATTGGGAGCTGGTTGAGTAGGGGTGGGTACCGCATGATAAGCAATTGGTTGCGGTTGACTTTGCATTACTTGTTGTTGTTGAGCCATTACGGGCTGGATCGCCACCACTTGATTAACTTGGTTAACATTTGAGGCTGTACTAGCCTGTGTTTGTTTGTTTTGGCCATAATTATTATTTCGTTGTTGGCCCTTTTGTTGCCATTCTTTTCTACGGGGTTTTAAAACACCCTCTTGGACTTTAATGTCTTCTATGATACTTGCTTGGGCCAAAGCCTCTTCAAAAGTCCTGTATTGTTGTAATTGGAGTAACCAAGAGATAGGTTTTAGACAACTATGGGTGAACATTTTGGTTAACTCCTCCATTGGTAGGGAGAATGGCAGTTTATTAATGATAGCCCTCCAACGGTTTCCAAAGTCATAAACAAGTCTCATCGTCATGTTGCTTAAGCTTGTATAAGTCGGACAATGAAACTTTCCTTTGTACATTTAGGGAGAATCGTTCTAAAAACAGATTAATCAATTGTTCGTAAGCATAAATGCTATGGTGAGCTAAATGATTGTACCATTGTACAGCATCTCCCCCTAATGTCTGAGGAAAAGTTTTGAGCATAAGAGCGTCATTATTTTGGATTCTAAAGCAGGCATGCATGAATGAGCTCACATGTTCATGAGGATCCTCAGTTCCTCAAAATTTGTCAAACTTCGGTAATGTGAAATCAGTCGGATATGGCGGTGAAGGTACCGAAGGATGAATTGGTTGATTGATCAACGACCTTAGCGTAGGTTTCTGACTAGATGAGCCAGGCATGTTGAGCATAAGGTTGTCAATCTGTTGTTGTATCGCATGGAGTCGATAATCTTCATGAAAATTTTGACTTGTTTGATGATTATGAGGATGCAATGGAGGAGTTGAAAAATGATGAGATGGGATGAAATTGCCTGGATTAGGCGGTGTGGAATGGACAGGTTGTTGGTATGGATGATACCGAAAAGAAGGTGATTGGGGTGAATGATGAACTGGACTGGGTTGGGAGAAAGGTGGGGTAGGAATGGACACCATCGAAGATTGGGGTACCTAGGTGGGGCCTGAGCTAAGAAAAGTTGGCTGGGTAGAAATTGGTTGGGGTGTAGGATTTACTACGATAGGTGGTTGAGCATTTTTTTGCTGTTGTTGCTGAAGAAACTTGTCGAGGTACTCCCTAACCTTATTAATCTCTAACCCAAGGGAGGTGGGATGATTGGATGAAGGTGGAGGGCAGGCTGCCATGGTAGTCATAGAAGATTGCATAGCAGGGGCAATGAAGGTGGTTGAAGTAGGCGGTACACGGGAAGAAATAGTAGATTGTGCCCCAGGTAGGGTGAAACCATAAATGGTTTGGGAAGAAGAGGGTTGAAATTGGTCATGGCTAGAGGAGGTTCCACCAGCCTCATAGAGAGAATTGGTGTACACCCGGGTAAATGGAGGAGAAAGTGGTCGGGAAGACACTACATTTGTCTCCAAAGGAGGACAATTGAGCATCTGGGAAGATGTTGGAGATGAAGCCGGTTGAACAGATACAACATTAGCCTCAAAAAAAGGGTTAGTGTAGACCTGAGTGAAACCAGCGGGTATGGTTGATGCAATATCCTGTTGAAAAATAGAATCTTGCATAGGGGAATCTTGGATTGGCTCAAGGACATAGCTAGTGCCATCTCTTAAGTGAGTTTGCACTTGGGCCATATCAATGTGGGTAATATGACAAGAATTGTCTTCCTCCATGGGCATGGCCATGTGATAGACGGTAGAAGGACGTGAAAGACACTGCGGGCGAACTCGCCCTGAAATTCACTAGGATAAGTGGCTATGTTGGTGGTGGGGATGTTTTGTGAATTACCCATTTGATTATTTAGATTTAACATTTTAGATTGATTCCTTGTTAAGACCATGAAGCAATAAATCTAAACAAATTCAGAAAAGAAGAATGCAAAACTGGAATGATAAATTTACACTAAAGAAATTATCAGAAACAGTCACAACCTAGGTTTCAACCAATGTGTCTTACCTGCGGTTAATTAATTATTTTCCGATCTTAATCTGTAGTAAATTTTAAGTGTCCGGTTTATGAGTTTTGCATGTGATCTAATCTTGAATTATTCACAAAAAAGGTAAAAACTATGGCTAGGAAAGGACAACGAGATTCTTACCGGTGATGAAATCCAGACAAGTTTGCTCGGGGGTGACCTATGGTGTCTAAGGCGGAAGTTTAATGGATGGAGATGAATTCCACCGTCACTAAACTTCAAGCAATACACAGTGATGAAATCCGAGATATTACTATTTTAAATGCAATATGAAATGCGGTGAATTTTATTTTAAGTGTTTTAGTTGTCTAATGTATACATACAAAGCTATAAATCAAAAGTTCTAATGATCTAAGCAAGAGGCTACTGAAAACATGCCATTTCCTCCGAAGAAGTGGAGTACACAGTTTAAAACCCCTACCTACCAATGATATCGGATATCAAAGGAGCAACCCGGAAGGTTCAGTCCACTTCTCTCGCCTGGAATCACCCAATGGCGGGAGTACTATTGACATCCAATCAATAGTCCTACTTAGATGACTAAAACAGATAATTCGTAGCTATTCTAATATGCAGCTAGGTATGCAAAAATATATATATTTTTTTATGCAACCAATAATGCAATGTAAAAAAAAATGTAACTAAAAATAACTGTTCTTTTCCAGATTACTTAGTTTTTGTTCATTTTAAAGTAATGATCTGAAAAAGAAACAGAATACAGCAGAAAAACCAAAAACGTAAAAAGTACAGTTTAACAAAGAAAAAAAACGCACTTACTCGGAAGCCTACGCTTTCTCTGTGAAACTGCCTTCAAACGCCCAAGGGAGTCTGCGCAGGCTGAAACGCCCCTCTGCATTTCGGATCGGACTTCCAGACGCCGCTCTGCGTCTGCTGCGTTTTCTGCAAACTCCTCAAAAACCCTAGTTCACTGGAACAATGAATTTCACGATTTCCAGAACTTGCAAAATAAAACAGAAAACATGAATAGATCAGTAAAGCAAGTATTAAAAACATGAAAC
Organism: Wollemia nobilis; assembly: GCA_028583015.1. Taxonomy (NCBI): domain Eukaryota; kingdom Viridiplantae; phylum Streptophyta; class Pinopsida; order Araucariales; family Araucariaceae; genus Wollemia; species Wollemia nobilis. The sequence goes on from JAQPPZ010005031.1 coordinate 225,991, forward strand.
CCTAGGGGGTCCCACCGTGATCGCCATTTGTAGATTAAAAATACAACGCCAAACAGAAATAAAACCACAATAATGGAATACAGGAAAGTTGCACAAAACAAACAATTTTTATTAATCAGTGGAGTTTAAAAACTCCTTTTGAGTACAACAGGGCCTGTAACCCTTTTTGTGATACACAAATTACAGTTTGTGCTAGGGTTCTCCGAAACCCTAGCTGGCATAAAGTGGTGGCATTTTCCGAAGACGTATCCTTAATCCCAACAGAGTGAGTGGGCTTCGTTGTATCCTTTGGCTCGGACCACTCCAGCTTAAATAGCTGCTATCAACACACCAGATCTGCCATTAAAATCCTGCACACATTAACACTATCAAGGAGTTAGAAATTAATAAGAGGGCTCCACTGTGTGAGCCCTCAGAAACAATTTAAAACCCTAGAAAAATAGAATGCAGGAGTTCAACAATAGATTAATAAAAGAAAAGAAGTTACTTGCTTTAAACTGATTTATACCTGTTCTTTGTTAACGCGGCTAGACCAGGCGGCATCTGGAAGTAATGTGGCTGTCAAATCGGCTGCAGAAGGTGCCCTGGTGCACTCGTTGAATGCCCGCGTGCTTCTGGATCAAGGTTTCAGACGCCGGTCTGAGTCTGTGGCTGCGGGTAAACGCCCGTGGGCACTTGGTAAACGCCCGCGGGCACTTGCGACAAGAATGGGGGATTCTACAGAATGTTGTAGAAGGGATGGCGGCGAAGTTGGCGACGGATGCGGCGATGGATGCGGCGAAAAGGGGCGGCGATGGATGGCTGAAGAGATAGATGAAATAGAAGAGATAGGTCCAAAAGATAGCAAAGATAGCAAAGATAGCCAAGATAGAAGTAGTAAAAGACCTAGGGTTTGAGCCATCAAGGTGACTCAATTTATAATCTACTCTTAGGGCACACTTTAGGGTTTTAACGACACTTTGAACGTGTGGCTAAGATTAAAGTGGATCCAAGGGTAGAGAATAAATCTAGGTTGTGAAACGGATTAAGAAGGATGGACGGATGAGATTAAATGAAGGATGGACGGCTTAGATTAAATCACTTAAACTATATTTATATATATATATATATATTAAAATATTAAAATATATATATAAATATTAATTTAAATAAATTTGGGGATGAAAAATGGCGGGAAAGGTGAAATTGGGCCAAATAATGGCGGGAAAGTGTGGATTTGGGCCAAATAATGGCGGGAAGGATGGATGACTGACACGTGGCTGATAGGAAGGTATAGATGACTTACAAGTGGCTGGATTTTGGTGTCTACACCTACAAACCCTATATGACATCCATCAGGTAAATCAAAGGAAGTGTGTGTCGGTCCTTCAACATCTTCACCATAACCATCTTCATATACAACAACTGCTTTTGGGAAGCCTAGGACATCGACAATGCTTAGGAATGATTAGAAGCTAAAGGTAGTATTGGGTGAAAAGGAGCCTAAAGAAATGCCTAACGTAACAACTATCAAGATCCCAAATCCCATGGAGGAGGGAAACTCATAGAATGGAGTTGAGGAGGTACCTCATCCTTCCTTACCTGCATAGTCAGTGGGGTCATCTGCACCGCAAGTGATAATTCATTTAGTTAATCCTGGGTTAACATAATACCTAGTGCAGAATGTGACTTTCACACCAATCAGAGTTTGCACAGGATATAGGCAGGCCTCAAGCCCATCACTTTATTGTGGGAATGGTGGTACCACTAGGGGTGCCACCCAATCAAACTAAATTCATCTATGGAGGTCTATATCAACTTGCAGATCGTACACCTATAGATGAAGATGATGATGAACCATTCGTAGTGAACATTCATTATATGTCTAACCTCGAGTTCACCCTTTTATATTTTGAGCATTACCATTAGCATGGTTATGGTCTAGGTATATTTAAACAAGGGTGTTAGACCCTGTATCAACCACACTATCAACTAGCATTTGATAGGTTCGGATTGGATTATGAAATAAGAGGTAAGGATGAGCTTCTAGCTATATCTCTAGATCACTTAAACATAAGCATGGGGGTAGATGATGTTTATTGGAACCCGTACCATTCTAACCCTTCATATTCTTGAATGGGTGACTATTTAGTGACCATGGTTGCCATAGAACCACCTTTGATCTATCATGACAATATCTTGGTGGAGGCTAGTCTAGATGAGTTTCCAAGAATGAATGAGGTGATTGGAAATCATGAATATACCAATGACATTGGCATTGAAACCCATAATCCTGGTATAAAGTAGAGCCTAAATTAGAAATAACTTCTGAGGAAGGATATTCAAAATTCATTTCTAAAAGAGGTGGACCAGAAAGCAATTCTAGAATATGATGATGAACATTCCTCAGAGGATGAATAATATGAGGATAAAATAGAGTTGGCCTACCTTGGTCCTCACCACTTGTGTGATCTTAGGAAATCTATTGACATGGAATGCATTTATCATGAGGTGTTCCCAACTCCTCCCATTCAAATAAGACCAGTAAATCTAGAATAAATATACCACATGGTGTTTCCTGGTCCTTCAAATTTAAGTCAATTGCTTCCTCTTGAGGATCCAATTGTTATGTCTATACCTAGACCAAACCTAAAAATCCCTATTTCACCTAAGCCATATCTAGAGCAGGGGGAGAAATCTGGAAGTAGTGAGTTGCATTCGTGTGGTCCTAGATATTTCATCCATTCCATCAACATGATCTCCATTGATTTGACCACTCCACTCCGTAATCCATCTAACCCTTCGAAACCTTTGTACCTCAATCCTGAGGACATTAATTTAAATTGCACCAATTAACCTTTAGAACCTAAATATTTCTTCCCTAATGAAGAAATGTTACAACCATTTCAATTTACACTAGGCTATGCATATGATGTTTATCATACTAAGGGTAATTCTGATTCGGTGGAACCGTTAAACCTAGTGGATTACATCTATTTGATCCGTATGCTTCACCAACTTGAGGAGGGGTTACACATGTCAATAGAGGAAACCTTTAAAGTGGATATCAGTGAAGATCCCGCAAATCCAAGGAAGGTTAAATTTGGAGAGATTTTATCTCCTAAGGAATATGCTCACCTCATTCCTCTATTGAAAGTGAGACCTAATCTCTTTGCTTGGACATACAAGGATATGTTAGGTTTATATCAGAAATTGGTTACTCATAACCTTTCGTTGGATTCCACCAAGAAGCCAGTCAAGAAAAAACTCAGGAAGATGCATCCAACCATCACTTTGATGGTTAAAGATGAATTACAAAATTTGTTGGATGTAGAGTTTATCATTTCCATCGACTATCCAAAATGGGTATCAAAAATGGTACCTGTAGGAAAACCTGATGGAAGGATCCGTATCTGTATGGATTTTAGATACCTTAATAAGGCAACACCAAAGGATTCATTATCATTGCCTAACATCGATGCTCTAGTATATGCGACTATAGGTCATGGAATTCTTTCCCTTATGGACGGTTTTTTGGTTACAATAAGATTCAGATTAATCCTGAAGACCAATGTAAAACCGCTATCACAATACCATGGGGAACATTTTGCTACAAAGTTATGCCATTTCGTCTTTAAAATGTTAGTGTTACATATCAGCGGGCCATGACATATATTTTTATGACTACATGTAGAAGATCTTGGAAGATTATATCGATGACTGATTAGTAAATTCATTGTTGCATACAGAGCATGTTGAGGTTATTAGTAGTCTCCAATCGCCTTATAGAGCACAATGTTAGGTTGAATCCCAAGAAATACATCATTGGTGTAACATCAATAAAACTCTTGGGATTCATCATTTCTAAATGAGGGATCGAAGTTGATCCAGCAAAGGTCAAGGTCATTTCAGAAATGTGTTCTCCCACTAATATAAAGTAATTGAGAAGCCTATAGGGCAAAGTAGCATCCATAAAGTGATTCATCATATAATTATCAGATAAATATCGATCCATGAATCGACTGCTACACAAGGGAGTCCCATTCAATTGGGATGAGAACTGTAAAAAGGCCTTTGCTGAGATCAAGTAGTACCTAGCAATATTACCAATTTTAGCTCCACCTCGAATAGGTGTACCATTCATATTATATATATCTGCCATCAAATTTGCATTGGGAATCAAGTTAGCCCAAAATAAAGTGCAAGGCAAAGAAAAAGCAATATATTACATAAACCAAAATCTGATCAGCTACAAGCTACGATACACATATGTGGAAAAATTATGTTTAGCAGTAGTCTTTGCAACAAAGAATGTGTGCCACTACATGTTGAGCCATATGACATATGTGGTATCAAAACAAAATCCTTTGTAGTATATGATGAGTAAAATGTATCAATATACACATACTGCAAAGTGGATCATGCTATTGACAAAATTCAACCTAGAATTCATAAGTCAAAATTCTAAAAAGGACAAGTCATAGAAGATCAATTGGCAGAGGCTCCTCTTTAGGATTATAGACCTCTTGTCATAGAGCTTCTTGATGATGCAGTCTTTGCATTATCGAAGTCACCAAAACCTAAAGAACCTAATAATCAAGTAGATATGTCTTTGTTCTTCGATGGCTCCAAGTGCGAGCAAGGGGGTGGTGCAGAAATTGTGTTCTTCACACCACAAGGTGCTCCAATGCCCTTGTTGTTTAAGCTCAATTTTCCTTGTACCAACAATAATGTTGAATATGAGGCCCTAATATTGGGTCTCCAAACAACACTCGCCATGAAGATTAAAAAGCTAAATATCTTTGGTGACTCCATGCTTATTGTAAATCAAGTTAATGGTATCTATCAATGTAGATGTCCCATTATAAAGGCATATAAAGAGCTTGTGGATACATATCTAGCCCATATAGAATGGAATGACATCAAGGTAATCCCTTGAACGTCCAACAAATTTGCAAACACCATGGCATCTTTAGGATCTTTAATCCCTAAGAATACATCTGCTGACTTCACCACTATTCAAGTAAAAATACTATTGCAATCCATGATATAGCGTGAGGCACAAAATAATCAAGAATAAGTCCACATGATTCAAATAGAGACAATCCATGAATGGTTCTACAAAGCTAGAGACTTTTTGAAAAGGGCACCTTGGGGATCATTCCTTTTGTAGGGTCCTTTAGAGAATGGTACCACCATCCTCCATAAGGTAGTTTTTCAATCGGCTTTCACACAAGTCGATCTACAATGGGAACATATTTTTTCAGTCAGTTGAAGTTGTTGCCTATCAAGATTGGATGCCACAAATACATAATTTCCTTAAGCTTGGTATAATCTTGTAGGGATTGTCATGTGTCGCAAAATGCGCATTCAAATAGAAAGCAACTAAGTATGTCTTACTAGGAGACATCTTGTATCGTCAAAGCTATGATGGAATTCTCCTTCATTGCCTTGAGCCCTAAGAATCAACTTGGGTAATCTCACAAGATCATGATGGTACATGCGGTGACCATTTCAGTGGCATGATCATCGTCAAGCACATACTTCAAATGGGTTATTATTGGCCCACTATGGATAAGTATTGTACAATGTATGTCAATAAATACATCAAATTTTAGTATCATGCTAATCTTACACACTTGCCATTGTAGGCCTTACAACCCATTCAAGTGGCTTGGCCATTTTCTCAGTGGGTTTTGATCTGATTGGTAAGATCTCTCCCCCGTCATCGAGCCGGCATACATTCATTATAACAACCACTATGTACTTTACAAAATGGGTGGAAGCAATCCCTGTGACAACAATAATTGGAGCGTGTATTGCGGAGTTCATACTCCACAATATCATGTCATTTTTGGATACCATCTAAGATTATATCAGATAATGGAACATTGTTCAAAAATAAACTGTAAGGGATTTAACATCCAAGTATAATATACAACATAATTTTATGACTCCATACTATCCACAAGCAAACAGACAAGTTGAAGCTTCTAACAAGACAATGGTAGCTATCTTAAAAAATAATGTTCAAGAAAACCACAAATATTGGCATATCTAGCTACCCCTTGCATTATGGGCTTACAACTAGTATATGGATGCCCACTAGGGCAACCTCGTTTTCACTAGTATATGGTGCTAAGGACATTATACCCTTGGAATTGGAAATTCCAACCATACACTTCGCATTGAAATATTTCATCGATGACGACACTGCGTGATAAGCTCACCTTGACCAATTAAAACTTCTTGATGAACATTGCGTGAATGCCCTTGAGTATCTCCGCATTTATCAAGAATGGCTAAAACGATATTATAATAATAAAGTCCTTCTGATAGAATTTAAAGTTGGGGATCTTGTGCTGAAGGAAAAACAACAAAACTCAAACCTACCGACGCACATATGAGATAAATTTGTGTCCAACTTGTTAGGTCCATATATCATCTCATAGAAGATAGGACCTAGAACATATCGCCTAACATCGCTTGAAGGTGTTGAAGAGCCTGAACCTCTCAAAATTATTCATCTTAAGGCATTCCACACATAAAAATCAAAAATTCAAAAACATTCAAAATAATCAAAATTTCAAAAACAATTGAAAATACAAAATCCAAACAAATCAAAAAGCAATAAAATCCAAAAACATTGCAAAACATCAAAAACACAAAAACATTTACAATATGCATTTTTATTTTGCACATACATTCATTTACTTGCATTGCATTAGGAATGTTCATCCATTGCACTTGCATTAGGATAGGTTGTGTTTACAAGCTTAAAAATGACACCACTTTTGTAGCTAAATCATGCATCTATTCATCATCATCATCCATCACCCTTGTGAGTAATTATTTTTTTCAACACAACCCCTCCTGTTGCTATAAGGAATATACTAGAGCTTTTCGGTAATTCAACCATACCTAGTGATCTTCTCAGATTTTGTAGAAAGCTATCTTTGCTTTTGGATATGAGGTCTAGTTTTGATAGCACCTAGCATATGTCAAAATCCCATCACTAATTAAAACATTAAAAATCCAAGTCTAGACAAGGAAATATGAAAACTACAAAGTGGTCCTACTCACCTTAAGAGAAAGGCTTTTACTTTCTCATCTTATGATGTGCATGGTCTAGGGTGTTGATCATTGGCAAAAGGAAAAGCTCACACCTACCTAAAGAAATCCCTTGCTTTTATACAAAATAAGCAAAATCCCTTTCTTAAAAAAATGCAAAATAAAAAGTAATTTTCATCACTAAGAATGAGCAAGTATCCCACTAAATGTGAAGAAAATAAGGGGGTGAAGAGCTTAAATCCCTAGAATAGTCAATACTCTAAGCCATTGAGTGATTCCCAATAAAACAATGGGCTGAATGAATCCCACATAGCATTGGGGTAGTTCTAAGAAATTTACAAATGATCTAGCTTTAGGTGGCCTATATTACCTAGTATTCTAGTCCGATTGCATCCAAAATTAGGATCATGGTGAACATTTTGTGATCCTCATTACAAAAATGGACTGAATGAATCCTTCCTAGCAATGAGACAATTTTATGTCTCATCTAATATATTAATTTGCACACACAAGGATAATGAATATCTTGGTTTTCATAACAAAAACTTTTATCTTTTAAGAGTCCTGTATAGTTGTTATACAACATTTGATTAATCAACTAGGGTGTTTGAGTCTCATGGAAAACCTCAAAAAAAATCCCTTATAACAATAACTCATTTCATCAATCAATAATCCACGTTTCTTTATGAGGTTTTGTGTATTAAGGGATGTTCATGAAATAGGTTAGATACCGAATGGATATTAGCAATAATATTTAGACGACCACTGATTATTTTATGTATAAATTTTAATTTACAAAAGCTTATAGATAAAATCATACATCTCTCATCTCATATCACATTTGGATGCTTAAATGATTAATTCTTATGATAAGAGTTACCATTTACATTCATGATTTTTATACATTCTGTGGTGTTACCCATTAGATTGTTAAACACATATTACATTCATTTCTTATGTTTTAAGTGATTAAAGAATACAAGTTCATTTACATTAGATCACTATCATGTAAATAATGCATTACATACATTACATTCACCATATCATAACAACATAAATTAGATGCATATAATTAAATCAAAATTAAACTTGCATTTAACACAAATTATTGCATCCATATATGTATACATAAGTAGTCTATCTACACATCTAGATCACAATAAATAATCATACATCCATCATATAGCTAGTGCATGTCATCAATACATCACATCATATAGCAATAATCAAATCATGTAAGCATTGCATCCATATTGCATCACATAAACATAAAAGCAAACACATAATACACATAATGAGAAATAAAATAGAGTATCATATATATATATATATATATATGTGTGTGTGTGTGTGTGTAATATCTAAAGTACATCAAACTATAAAAATGCCCACAGGCTACAACTGTGTAGGTCCTTAGACCTTACACTCAAAAATGATACATGTCACCAAGACATATCAAACTGGACCAGCACCCCTTGGCTTGCTGCCATCCTTAGATCCATCCCTGTAATTCTTCCTAGATCTCACCCCATTGGATCTCTCAGATTGTGTAATTGTCCTATGATTGGGCCACACTGATGACTGCCCAGACTCACTCCTCCTAGTTTGCTAATATCCTGCTATCGTAGATCTCGCTAGCACAATGCCACCACGTAACCTAACCTCAACCTCTAGAAGAGCGATGTATCCTGCATCTAATGACTGCCACCATATATCATCTACTAGAATATCCTATAGTTGCCTAATCTCTACCCCTAAATCTAAGCTTGCTAGACCCTAAATAGTTGGAGCAACTAGTGCAACCCCTACCTGTAACCAAAGAGCATCTCACTCAGTAGTCAAAGTACCCATAGTAGCGTGTATCAAATATCTCTCTATGGTGAGCTACTCTATCCTGAGCAAAGTTGAATCAAGTCATGTCTATAGAGAGGCCCTCTCCTCCTCAAATCCTCACCACTTGTCCTACCCTACTATCAGCTGGCTCTATACCATGGTGATAGAGCTATCCCACTCTAGGATATATCATGAGCTATTTAATGTTCGACCTCTAGGTTGTGTAGATCTTCTCTAAGAGAAGACTCTTGAGCCTCTAGAGCTACCTCCTCCTCCTCCTCTAGCATTGTCTGCTCCTCTGTAGCCTGACCCCACTCCTCTTCTATCCTGGGCTACACTCATCGCCCATCAAGATTCTCAATAACTACCTCATCCTTGGATCGCCCTAGGCTGCCACCACCATGTCATAGCTGCATCAACCACCACTGAGTGTACGCATAGTATCGGTATTTGCTATATCAGAATTGATTATAGGAGGATATGCCTCCTCTACTAAAGTTGTAAACTATGGCACTAGGAGATCCTTCTCTACCTGAATGCACTTGTATAGAATGGGCTCTAGTGGAATGTCCTGACAAATCCCAAACTACTTGGTAACCCAAGAGAAGTAGAAGAACTCCTTGACCCTTGTCTTGCGCCTAATAATCCATCAGTTGTGCCTCGTTCGAGCCAAGTACTGGTCAACCTATAAACACACAATACAATTGAGGTATGGCATCCATATAATATCCCTCATTTGTAATCCAGTCAAGGAGCCTACATAGTGAGACAATTTCTATGCATGACGGTGACTCCGTCACTCCTCTGCATATCGTAGCCATATAGACCCATAGCACTGTACCCTCACTACTATCGTAGTGATCCCCTATGGAAATCCTATTGGGCGGTCTACCCTGATATGCTCCCATACCTAGATCTATAAAATAAAGTTGTATGTTATCCCATCCTAATCCCATCGCTAGATCCTATACAACTCATCATAGATTTGTGCCAGTAGAGCAATCCCCCAAGCCATAATGATAGGCGCAGGACTGTCCAATAGGTCATGAACCATTTCCAAGAGGTTCTATAGAAACCTCAATCTTGATATATTATGAAAAATTACATTACAAATAACATACATCAAAATGGCCTAGCCTCATGAGAATGCTCTGGCTCGATACTAGTAGGTGATAGGAACTCCATGTTGAATTTTGGTTAGAGCTACACGTTCTTGGTCACCAAAAACCCTATCAAATATTGCTTCCCTAGCTGAGTTCAGTGAGGAAATGATGGCCCATTCATTGAAGGGAACCATGAAGATCCTATAAATGTCCTCAGGTGTGATGGTCATCTCACTAGTTGGGAGATGAAATGTGTTAGTACAGAAATCCCATCTATGGGCCAAAGTAGTAATGTACTCCTGATCCAACATCGTAGTCAACAATCTCGTAGTATACATCAGGGTCCGAGTATTGAACCATGCCCAATATTCCTGGTCCATGAGTGGTAATATCTTCACGAGAAAATCAAGATCCCCATCCTGTGCAGACAAGATCTAAATATGCAAATATAAATGCATAATTAGATGCACTTACACCAAAAAAAAACTAAGCAAAAATTAATTTTTTTTCAAAAATTTCCTAAGTTTTAGCTGTCTCTTACGCTAACAGCGCCTAGGCACCAATGGTTAAATTTTTTATCGTTGGGGTTTTAAACCAGTCGTGCTCAGTGAAAGTGGCCCCTCTTTTCCAAATTGGGGGTCACCTTGAGCGATAACGACCATGAGGTTACACACCAAAAACGATCGTCCCTTGCCCAAAAACAAAAAAAATGCAAAAACTAAAAATCTAAGTCCTACCCACCTAGATTAGCCTAAATCTAAGCCTTTCTATGGGTGTAATTCATTACCAATAGGTTTAATGCGGTTCATGTAGTCCATTTCTTAATGAGGTTCATTTTACCAGTTAAATGACAGAGATTAGGGTTTGAGAGATACTCGTGAAGCTTCAACTCCTCCACTCATCGATGCCTTACCGTGCTCCACCATTGGTATCAAGGTAACTTGGGTAGTGTTTTGGGTCAAATTTTCTCTCTCCTCAGAGATCACTGTTGTAAACTACCATCTAGAAAACAATGAATTTAGAAACCCTAGTTTTTATTTTATATTTTTCATTTTTGGTACATCCGTTTATGCTGACAGCGGCTACGAAGTGCAGGCCGCCTATGTTGATAGTGGCTAAAAATTTGTAAAAATGGGCTACTATCATTGATAGCAGCTAAGAAGCAATAGTAAATGAACTTAATTTCTTACCATGAGAAGATTCACAACAGATAATTAAGCATAACTACCAATCTAGAATCATAAAAAATGATAAAAATAACAAAAAGATCAAAAAACATCAAAATGTCAAATGTACCTTGTACACAGTTATTTAGCCTATACACTTGGCAGTTGCAACGAATTGCACTCCATGCAATCTAGCAAGATGAATAAATTACCATAAGGTCATTTAAACCAAATTAGTCATCACTGAATTGAAATGTCTTCACTTCAATCTCAGAGAAGGCCATTGCGATCGGACTGCCCCATGGGAACAAGGTAGTCATTTAATTTCTTTCATGAGATTTTCAATAGATCATTAACCATAGTGATTCAACATAATATTAAATAGAATTGCTATCATATTGATTCCCTAAGAAGGCCATTGCGATTGGACTGCTCTACGGGATAGCGATGTACAATTACTATTAATGGTTGAAGTCATGGTTGTACTAGGACCTGCCATATAACAACAAATGCAAACATTTTAAATCATTTAGATTATTCATCTTGGTCAAGCAACTGGTCGCTTTAATTAATTATCCTTTCATCATCAACTCATAACTTGAGGGGGTAGTCATAATATTAAAATCATAATCAAAATCAACAAAGGATCACTCGATCATGTCAAATTGCATTCATATTACAAATCATTGCTAACAACTATCATAAGCTTACCCTTATATTGGCATAAAAACAAATATGCCAGTTTAAATATTGAAGCTCTCCACCTATCGAAACAATTGTAGCACTAATACTACCTGATCGCAGCTGGACTAGCGAAAGCTTTGCAAATTTAAGCCTTCCATCCCATTGGAAGCAATGATTCTATGTTGTGCATCCTTTGCAGGACTGTGCATCTAATGTTGATCAGCTCAATGATCATCATTCAACCTAAAACATGGATTTAGGTGGTCTATTTTTACTCAATGTTGTGTTTTCCCATAATGCATCCCAAAAGGGGTATCTATAGACACCTAAAACACATCATGTTTTAACAACTACTCATATGGGCACCTTTGCATACCATATGAATGATCGTAGATCTTTCCAAGAGCTAGTAGTGGTTTTAACGACTCATTTGGGGTAGGCTTGTCCTATCCAGGCTTAGTTTCTGATAATCAAAGTGACTACTAGACTAGTCGTTGACGCTTAGAGTGGTTATGAGCTAACTGTACCTGCTAATAGCAGTCAGCTTTGTAACTGTCTCAGCATCCTGAGCCAAACTAAAATCAGTTGTAATGGCCATATGCAACTGATTCTAGGAAGTTTTGGGCGAAGAATATTCGGTATGTTTCCTCCCAAATATCCTAGCCTGTCAATTCTTGATCTTGGCTTCTAAAGAAAGCTAGGATGATGAGTTAGGAAGGCTATAAAACATCCTTCAAAATTGGATAGAGGTAGGGATTGATCTCAAATTTCATGTAGTGAAGCTCTATCGGATTGGATAGTGACTTGATAGCCCTTAAGGAGAGTCGAAATGTTGCCCAATTATGGAGTGACACACATGCAATCAACAATGGAGCTTCCAAAGTACTGAGAAGCATACCTTACAAATTCACACTAAAAAAATGTGAATTTAAATGATTTCAATCGCCAATACGTCTCTGGACATGCAGGCGACCCTTGACCATCAATTCAGATGAAGAGTTGTGTGTCGTAACCCCTGATTTAATAGGCAGAATACTCAGTTCGTGGTCACTGTCTTTGAAAATGGACCGTAGGCTCAGTCACCGATGACATTAGCGACTAGCAAAACTAGTTGCTCTGAGTGACAGTGACCAGGGTTTGATTCACAATTTCTTTAGTTCTTAGTCTATATTTCTTTTTATTCCTACTTTATCAGCTTAGCCTAGAGTATATTTACCATTTTTAATGCATTTTTACATTTCATTAGCAATTTTAGAGATAGCTTTGTCTCAACTTTGATCATATTTGCTTACTTTCATAAGTCTTCTTATATTAGCTTCATTTCATGCTTTTATTGCAAATTACATGTTAGATTAACTAGATCTACTTGTTTTCAAGCATGCTTTGCACTAATTCAGCTATTTTGTAAGCATCTTTGCATATCTTATATTTTCTTTCAATTTTAGCCATACTTCTTGCAATTTCTTGACAAAAGCCTCATCATGAGAGGCCTCATATGCTTTTAATCATGCTTTGTTATTTCTTGTATGCAGGTTACAACATCTTGTAGGTTTCAAGGCATTCTCAACATGAATTTCCTCTTGGCAAATGGTGAATGAGGCATCCTTGTAATCCCTCAAGCAGAGTTTATGGAGATATGAAGATCATTTCGAAACACATATTCCCCCATTTTGGGGTTATTTACTTATTGTAAATATTGTATCAATCTTTGGTATCCCTAAGAGGGAAAAATTTGTAATAAGACTCATTTGATTAATAAAAGAGAGCTTCCCTTTGTTATTTTCTTCTTTTTGTCAAATGTATGCTTAGATTACATGCTTTCCTTCTTTCTGTTGCAATAGTTGTAGATGTGTGGTATTTGTAGCGTTCTACATAGATACACACGAGGATAACACTGAAGACACCCCAAAAATTTCTTTCAACATCCTTGCTAGTTTTTCTTCTCCACAAACTATGAAAGTCCAGGGGTACTTCAAATGATAAAATCTCATTATGCTTATTGCGTTAGGTAGCACTCATAAATTCATCAACCCATGTGTGGAAAAACAAGCTAATTGTTATATACAACATTGTAATAGTTTTGAGTTCATAATTGGCAATAAAGGAAGAACCACATGCAAAGGGAAGTACCAAAATATTAAGCTCACCATGGGCAAGTACAATCTAAAATGACATGTATGCACTGCCATTAGGAGGTGTGTTATTGTCTTAGAGGTGTAATGGTTACACACACTTGGGATAATCCAATGGGGTTTTGAGGCATTATGGATGAAATTCACAATAAAAAATAAAACATATACTCTTAAAGGATTGCAAGCAGGCCCTTCCAAAATAGTAAGCTCTCATCAAATGGAGAAAATTATTCATAAATGAGGTAAAGGAATGGTTGCCCAACTATTTTATGTTCAAGTCATTGATGAGAAGCAACTTCCAAAGGTGGACCCTCACTAAATTGAAGATATGAAAAATTGGCCTACCCCCAAATAATTAAAAGGCATACATGGTTTTCTAGGGTTAACTGGGTATTATCATAAATTTGTTAAAGACTATGGCAATATTGCTACCCCCTTGACAACTTTACTTAAGAAGAATGCTTTTATTTGGTCCTCCAAGGTTGATAATGCTTTCAAAAAAATAAAGAATACCATGTGTTGCACTCTTGTGTTGGCCATGCTAAATTTTTCCAAACCCTTCATGATTGAAAGTGATGCTTTTGGATTAGGATTGGGAATGCAATATGAATGACCTTTGGCTTTTACTAGCAAGGCATTTTTTGAGAAGAATCTAGCTCACTCTACTTATGAGAAAGAGATGTTGGCTATCATTCATGCCATCCAACATTGACGACCATACCTCATTGGTCAACATTTTATTATCCGTAACGATCACCATAGTTTAAAGTATTTTCTTGAGCAACATATATCCACTCTTGAGAAAAAAATGGGTTACTAAACTATTAGGGTATGATTATGAGATCATATATCATAAATGGAAGGACAACATGACCGTTAATGCCATTTCCCAAAAAATTGAAGAATTACCCTAGTTGCACGTGCTCTCATCCCCTATTCCCTAATGGGTAAACTAGTTAACAAAAGAATAATTTAGTGATACTTCAACACAGGCATTAATTCGACAAATCCAACAAGATCCCACAAGTAAGCCTCACTATACTTGGAACAATGGCATACTTAGTTTGAAAGGGCATATTATCCTATCTCCTACCTCCTTATATCGAACCAAACTACTGCATGAGTTACATGCCACACCTACAACAGGACATTCTGGATTTCTCAAAACTTATAAAAGAGTCGCTCAATATTTTTATTTGGTAGGAATGAAACAAGATATCAAGATATTTATGGCCAAATGTGATATTTTCCAAAGACAAAATGGAGAGACATTAGGTACCCCTGGCCTTCTTCAACCTCTCCCTATTTTGATCAAAATATGGACTGATATTTCAATGGAATTTATTGAAGTTCTTCCCAAATCATCGAGCAAAACTACTATTCTTGTTGTGGTGGATTGATTGTCTAAATATGTTCATTTTTACTCCTTAGTCCACCCTTACATGACTATTACCGTTGCCCAACTCTTTCTTGATAATATTTTTAAACTACATTGTATGCCTTCCACCATCATCAGTGATCATGATCCCACCTTCAATAGTTATTTTTAGAAGGAATTGTTCAAACTCCAAGGCAATCAACTCCATATGAGTTCTACTTATCATCCCCAAATCTATGGTCAAACAAAAATTGTAAATAAATGTTTAGAAATTTACTTGTGTTGTTTTACTTCTACTCAACCCCTTAATTGGGTCAAATGGCTTCCTTTAGCGGAATGGTGGTATAATACTCCATATCATACTGCCATTAAAATGACACCCTATGAAGCCTTATATGGTCAAGTACCACCTACCATTACATATTATATTCTTGTAAGTACCAATGTTTTAGCCATAGATTCAAAAATTTCTACTCGAGCTAATATCCTTCACCTTCTCA
Organism: Wollemia nobilis; assembly: GCA_028583015.1. NCBI lineage: Eukaryota > Viridiplantae > Streptophyta > Pinopsida > Araucariales > Araucariaceae > Wollemia > Wollemia nobilis. The sequence continues at coordinate 241,837 of JAQPPZ010005031.1, forward strand.
AAGACAATCTACTCATAGCCCAACATGACATGAAACAACAAGCAAATCAACGTAAGATCGAATGAGAATTTCAATATGGTGATATGGTATTTCTTCAACTTCAACCTTACCACCAAACCTCTCTCAAGCTCAAGGGTTCACAAAAGTTATCTCCCATGTTCTATGGGACTTATAAAATTTTACAACGCATAGGACTTGTTGCTTATAAATTGGAGTTACCCTAGTCTTCCAAAATTCATCATGTGTTCCATGTATCTTACCTTAAACCAGTAGTTGGCACACACGTTACAACACAAACTCAACTACCTAACTTCACTGAGGATGGATCACTCATGGCTGAACCTGAAGCCATATTGGATCACTACACTCGTCAGCTTCACCATCGCACCATCACCAAGCTTCTGATTCAATGGTGGGGCTTACCTTTTGAGGATGCTACTTGGGAAATGCTTCATCAATTCCAACAACAATTTCCACACTTTCAGCTTTGAAGACAAAATATTCTTTTAAGGAGGGTGGCATGTTAGGATTCAATATCCTAACTCCTTATCACTTAATTAATTAATCATTTATTTTTTAATTACAAATTGGACCATTGTGTCCTTTCACAATAACCCTAGATAGATATAAAACAGAAGAAGCTATTGTGTAGGAAATCATCAAGGAAGTAATATATATATATATAGTTTATATCTATTATAAGGGCATTTCTCTCTAGTGCAAAAATCATTTTTCTAAATCGTGATTCAGTGTTTTTCTGCAAATTCTAATTTATAATTCCAATTATTATATTGCAATATTAAGATAGGATCCAAAATCCTATAAAAAGGAAAACAAGTAATCCAAAAATAGAAACTAAAAAACTTGAACTTCATGAGTTCTCAAAATTAGTTGAAGAAGACGATCTATATCTTCAAGAAGAACTAAATCATATTGGAGAGGACTCAAACTTTTAAGAAGAAGAAATTTACATTCAAGATTACTCGTTATAAAATATTAAGAAATGATTGCAACTACTAAAATGGTGCACACAAATGATGGACAAGACTCTACTTTAGTAGGAAGTTGATATTTTCATTTTCCTTTGAAATATATTCAACTCTTCTATCATTTGGGTAGGTTTTGACCTTGTAGAAACTACCTTCTACACGTCCTTGAAGACTTAAAGTACGAAACCTTCTCATGCAAATTTACCCTTGAATTTGGTGCTTAATAAACATAATAATGAATCAAATATAAGAGTTCAACTAATGAACCTTTTGCACCTAAGTTGCATACATTTTCAACCTCAAATTGATGATAGAGGTCTTGATGACATGGATCACTTAAATGTTGCCCTGTGTTGGATGAATTTGTAGCTCTTCCTTGCTATCCAAAATAGCTTCATTGCTCACATATTTGCAACTTTGAAACTCCTCTAACTTACTTCCTAAAACTAGATTTCGGTGGCTCTCAATATACCATGACTCTAATACCATTGTTAGCTTTTGAAGCTATAAACTTGAAAGAAATGTAATCACAAGTAATGTTATAACTATGTTAATGTCAATATAATAAGTAAATAGCATGAGAAAGTTTAAAAATAGGTCATGTGAGATCTATTACTGAATGCTCATGAAAATGTAGAATTGCAACAATATTTGGAACTCACTAGTGCATGCTATATTTTGTTACAATGCTAAGTAACACATATATATACTAGTATGTGACTCTTCACTTTCCTACCCTAAGGACACATGTGCATTCTACATGATAGAAGAGTTTGCACATGCACAACTAAATAAGGACACTTTTCCTTTTAATTCCTCCCCCAAGTAACTACTTAACTTTACTCTCAAGTAACTCCTACTCTAGTAATATACCAAAGGTAGTACACTGACATGCATCTAAATAATGTAATATACTCTAACAACCACATGTATTATATTATTTAGGTATTCAAGACTTTAGTCTTCAATATGGATCTTTGTTTATGTCTTCATTCTTCAAGTGGTCTCGTAATTGATATCTTCTTGAGCCTCACCTTTTTACTTGACTTTGTATTCTGACTTTGGCACTGTTATTATTTTCCTTCCAATTCTATTATCTAAGTAGTTCATACCTTCCTTGTGCCCATATTTGTTCCTTGAGAAGTATACTTGAGAAAATTCACTAATGAAGTTTCTTGTCATTAATCAAAGAAATTATTTTCTTTGTACCAACAATGTCTTTGTGAATGATTGGTTCCTCCACAAATTTTATAGCTATGGAGATTCCAACATCTCTCTATCTTGTGCCCATATATGTTACAATGATTGCACCTATTTTTTGTAGCCAAATCCCTTTGACCATTATGTCCTTCATAGCAACTATTCCTATCAATCTCTGTTACTAATTTGATGTCATTATGTTTTGTTATAAACTTAGTCCCTTGCTTATTTCTATTGATCAGACTTGTATATTCAATACCTTCATTATTTGATATGATATCTGATGCTTTTGGTTATTTCAATACCTCTTCATGTTTTTTTTATCCTATATCTTCATATCTTATGAACTTTGATAAAAAACCATTAGTATAAATAATACAATTATTAGAAAGATCTTTGTTAGTATCAATATAATCTTGTGCAACACTGTATATATCATCATCTGTATCTATACCTTCATAAATTCTAATAGCATAATATTTTCTTGAATAATCATGATCTGTATCTAAATTACTTGTATCACATATAACATAAATTTGTGTAATAGGTTCTTCTACCTTAGTCAAGAATTCTAAATCACTAGTATCAATGCTTGCATTGCAATATTCCCTTTCATTTTGACAAGAATCATGATTTGCATCTTTATTCATTTGAATATGATCACTAGTATCATAGCATGCATCAATCATCAATAGTTTTAATTCTATGGTATTACAACATGAATCTACCAGCATGGGTCTTAAGTCATTTGTATCATTAGAAGCATATTTCATTTTTATCTTGTTCTTTACCTCTTCAATGTTTTCTTGTTCTCTTATCTTAGAAACATTGGGAGTGAAAATTCTATTGTAGATTATTCTCCATATATTGGTAGGTATAGTAAAAAATATTGATAGTAATCATTAGCATTACTAAGAACATTTTGCATGAATTTTTAAAATGTAGAACAATCTCCTTTTTCTATTTCACTAGTAATATCTGCAAGCATATTGTTTAAATTATTTGCTTCATAAATATACTTGTTCTTCAAATACTTTACTAGGTCCTCTTGTATTCTATTCTTGTCTTTGAGAACATCATTAGAAAGTAATGTCATATACATTACTTTTCCTATATCATTAGGTAAGGTGAAAACATCTTTTGAGTTTTCAATTGCTTCTCCAATTTCTGAATTTAAATAATCTTCTAGTGTTGAAAAACTTTCACTTTTGGCCTCTCTCATGATTGATTGCAAAACCTTATTTCTCTTTATAGATGTATTCTCTTGGATAATATTGCAATATTAAGATAGGATCCAAAATCCTATAAAAAGGAAAACAAGTAATCCAAAAATAGAAACTAAAAAACTTGAACTTCGTGAGTTGTCAAAATTAGTTGAAGAAGACGATCTATATCTTCAAGAAGAACTAAATCATATTGGAGAGGACTCAAAATTTTAAGAAGAAGAAATTTACATTCAAGATTACTCATTATAAAATATTAAGAAATGATTGCAACTACTAAAAGGGTGCACACAAACGATGGATCATTAAGGGTGCACACAAACCTATTTTTTACTATACATACCAATATATTTCAAAGGAAAATGAAAATATCAACTTCCTACTAAAGGAGAATGAAGGTCTTGAATATACAAGTCTGATCAATAGCAATAAGCAAGGGACTGAGTTTATAACAAAACATAATGACATCAAATTAGTAACAGATATTGATAGGAATATTTGCTATGAAGGACATAATTATCAAAGAGATTTGGATCTAGAAAATAGGTGCAATCATTGTAACATATATGGGCAGAAGATAGAGAGATTTTGGAATCTCCATAGCTATAATATTTGTGGAGGAACCAATCATTCACAAAGACATTGTTGGTACAAAGAAAATAATTTCTTTGATTAATGACAGGAGACTTCATTAGTGAATTTTCTCAAGTATACTTCTCAAGGAACAGATATGGGCACAAGGAAGGTATGAACTACTTAGATAATAGAATTGGAAGGAAAATAATAATAGTGCCAAAGTCAGAATACAGAGTCAAGTAAAAAGGTGAGGCTCAAGAAGATATCAATTACGAGACCACTTGAAGAATGAAGACATAAACAAAGATCCATATTGAAGACTAAAGTCTTCAATACCTAAATAATATAATACATGTGGTTGTTAGAGTATATTACATTATATAGGAGCATGTCAGTGTACTACCTTTGGTACATTACTAGAGTAGGAGTTACTTGAGAGTAAAGTTAAGTAGTTACTTGGGGGAAGAAGTAAAAGGAAAAGTGTCCTTATTTAGTTGTGCATGTGCAAACGTGTCTATCATGCATAATGCACATTTGTCCTTAGGGTAGGAAAGTGAAGAGTCACATACTAGTATATATATGTGTTACTTAGCATTGTAACAAAATATAGCATGCACTAGTGAGTTTCATATATTGTTACAATTATCCATGTTCATGAGCATTTAGTAATAGATCTCACATGACCTATTTTTGAACTTTCTCATGCTATTTACTTATTATGTTGACATTAACATAGTTATAACATTACTTTCTTAGTGCATTACTTGTGATTACATTTCTTTCAAGTTTATAGCTTCAAAAGCTAACAATGGTATTAGAGTCACGGTATATTGAGAGCCACTGAAATCTAGTTTTAGGAAGTAAGTTATAGGAGCTTCAAAGTTGCAAATATGTGAGCAAAGAAACTATTTTTGATAGCAAGGAAGAGCTACAAATTCATCCAACACAGGGACACATTTAAGTGATCCATGTCACCAAGAACTCTATCATCAATTTGAGGTTGAAAAGGTATGCAACTTAGGTGCAAAAGGTTCATTAGTTGAAATATTATATTTGATTCATTATTATGTGTATTAAGCACCAAATTCAAGGGTAAAGTTGCATGAGAAGGTTTCGTACTTTAAGTCTTCAAGGAAGTGTAGAAGGTAGTTTCTACAAGGTCAAAACCTACCCAAATGATAGAAGAGTTGAATATATTTCAAAGGAAAATGAAAATATCAACTTCCTACTAAAATCAAGAAGACTTGACAAGGGAGATAGTAGAGCTTCTACACATGCGGTATTTCTATGGGTTGAATCACTTCTAGTAACTTTGTATGAAAGATAAATTCTAGAAGCATTCAAATTTGATAAAGTTAGTATTGTGAGTCTATAACTCAAGAAAATATAAAATGTTTGATTCTTTGGAAGTTGAGTGTCCTCGGTTTGCCGTCACTGTGGTGATTACCCAAGGTTTTGGAAGCTGGAAGGACTCAATCGAGCATTTGAGTCATCAATTAATTATATGCCCAACATATAGTCACAAAAATTATGTTCACATGTCCAAAAAGAGAAACAATAGGGACAATATAATAGTGTGATTTTTTTTTGGAATTGTGAAGGTCTAAGATTCACAATGAATGCAAATTAATCAAACATTATTAAAAGAGAGAATAAAACATCATCATTTGTTACACGTGTTGATTGAAGATCCATAAGCATTATCAAGGAGAAGCACTATGGTCAAGAAATAGATTATAATACACACATTAAGAACAAAATTGTTACATATAGAGTAAAGATATTTTGTGCTAGAGGATAACCGTTACCTATCAGAAGGAGAGAGCAAAGTATTTTGGAGTCATTACCTCAGAAGACATAGTCGTTTATCAGCGAATAGCCACATCAAAAATTTGTCTTTGAAATAGGTCATAAGCATTGTTGAATGGTTCTAAAGGATGTTATAGCATGCTCGTAGGTGACCTTGTTTTACGAAGGAATAGAAATATATAAAGTGTTTCCAAAACATTTAAAAATCGATTGCCACAAATTTGTGTAGTAAGGAGTGAAAAATTACAAACATACATTCGGACACGCAGAGTTTCAACAACCTGGTAGATTGAATTGTGTCTATTATTGCTTGATGAGGAATATAATTAAAATTTGTGTAAGATCAAATATATTCTTAGAATCGCTGATGTGGTTGCTACAGTTAGTCATTTCTTTCATCATTAGAGAAGTCATTACTAAAAATAGAGTCATTATGACAACAAAATTTTAGGAGGAGAGCTCTCATCACTAACGACCATTAAAAATACCTAATCCATTCCAAATCAATCTAGGAGGTCCATGCGGATGAGTGGGTGCACAAGGAGGATAATCCAATAGATAAAGAAAATAAAAAATGTGAAGCCATTTTATGTGTGAAGAAAATGCTTTGATAGCAAGCATTTGATAGTCTTTACTTGCCAAATCATGTCAATAGGAGAGAGAGCATTACTCTTAAGATATAGTGAGCACTAGGTAGGAGGTACCAATTAGAGGGTAGCAATTTGAGATCATACAAATAATCATTACACAACACATGCAGGTGAAGCATGAAGGATTATTCTTAATATGGCTAAATTACACCTATTCTAGTGCACAAAATAAGGGCCATTATTTCAAGCTAAAAGGAATATTGCAACATGTTAGTTGACCATTGGAAGACACCAGTCATAGCCATCTGAATTTGACCTCCAAGTTGAGTGTTGACTATAGCAAAAACATCACCGATTGATTAGGTGTTGCAAAAGGAGGAGCATCGATGTCATCCAATCAACACTAGTAGAAGAGACATGTTGCAAGATAGATAATTTATGTGATCAATCATGCACCGTTACACATAGAAAAGACACACTCAAAAGGAAGATGTGAATGTTTCACTAATAACGTGTAGATATTTGAAGGAATTTATATTATTCCTACGTTACAGGTGGTGTGTTGCTAAGAAGTTGATGAAAAATTATGCTTGTTGAATAGGAGAAGCACCACTAATTTGGGAAAGCAACATATGGACAATGTCTAAAGGAATAGTGAAAATTTTGGTCTATAAAACCCAAATAAGTGCTAGAGAGCTAATAAAGAAGTATTACAACACATAACCACTATGAATTGACAAGGAAAATCATTGAATAAAGGAGTAAAAAATAGTGCTAGTCCCAGCAAGCGCATTGGAGAAGCACACAAACATCGCCACACATATAGAAGAAAGGGAGTGCACTTCTTGAAGGTGACCATTATCTATAATTCTACTGGTGTGTGCCATTCAGAGGATTTTAAGTGAGCATTGACATCTATGTGGAGCATACATAGAACGAACTCTGACTACCACTAAGCTAGTAATAGATCATTAGGATTTCCAAGGCTACCTTAGCAAAAAGTAGCACCAATCAATTAGTAACTACAAACAATACTTAGAAACCCTAACTTATTGAAAGAGAAGATTCAACGTCCCTCAATTATTACCTTCATGTGTTGAATAAAGGGAGAGTCAAAAGCTTCAAAGGAGGTAAATACTATAACAAACATTCTTTTTAAAGCATATTTAAAATCGCTTTGAATTAGTTTTGAAGAGTAGAGAAGTAAGGAGTTATAAGGATACTTACTTCTAAGGTTAGTTTATTAATTGAAAGGAGATATAAGGAGCATAAAACTTAGACAAGTTATTAATGCTATAAGAATCCAATTAAACCAATGAGTTTCAAAATACATTATTTGAGATTCTAATAGTATTTTAGGGAGACATAAGGATTATGATATTGAAAACTGAAACATTATTTTAGAATTATTATTATTTTCTAAAGTTTTTAAATTAGGGAGACATAAGGATTATGATATTGAATTTTGCAAAAATAGTTTACAAAACTCTAAACATCTTATCTAGGGAGCCATAAGATAGTCTACATCAAAGGAACATGGCAAAGCAAAAGCAAAGGAAAACAAGTAATCCAATGATAGGAAATCAAAAACTTGAACTTCATGAGTTGTTAAAATTAGTTGAAGAAGAAGACCTATGTCTTCAAGAAGAACTAATTTACATTGGAGAAGACTCAAACTTTCAAGAAGAAGAAATTTACATTCAAGATGACTCACTAGAAAAGATTAAGAAACAATTGCAACTACTAAAAGGGTGCACACAAATGATGATAAAAAAATTGAAAGTCAAGAGAATACATCTACAAAGAGAAATAAGGTTTTGCAATCAATCATGAGAGAGGCCAAAAGTGAAAGTTTTTCAACACTAGAAGATTATTTAAATTCAGAAATTGGAGAAGCAATTGAAAACTCAAAAGATGTTTTCACCTTACCTAATGATATAGGAAAAGTAATGTATATGGCATTACTTTCTAATGATGTTCTCAAAGACAAGAATAGAAGACAAGAGGACCTAGTAAATTATTTGAAGAACAAGTATATTTATGAAGCAAATAATTTAAACAATATGCTTGCAGATATTACTAGTGAAATAGAAAAAGGAGATTGTTCTACATTTTAAAAATTCAAGCAAAATGTTCTTAGTAATGCTAATGATTACTATCAATATTTTTTACTATACCTACCAAAATATGGAGAATAATATATAATAGAATTGTCACTCCCAATGTTTCTTGTTGATTTGGCGCACATTCAAAAGATTTAGATCAAACTACTACCTTTGCAAACAGGCTGCCCCTGAGGTTTGAACCTAGATGTCTTCTCGGTAAAATTTCTTACATACTATTACTACACAATATGATAATGCATTTATTATCTAATATAAGTAGACCCATTTCAATTTATAGATAATTTTAGAAATACATATTATTAAGGATGATTAATACTTCATCATCATTAATGTTCTATAACTACTTTAAAGGAAATCATCCAATATTTTTTTTTGGTTACATAGATGAATTGGTTACAATCATAATTTTTAGTAACTGTCAGTGCAGTTGACAGTGTTCAAACTATCAGCAAAGGCTTCCAACACACCCATTGTCTCGTTAATGGTAACCCGACGTGAGATGGGGACCGTCGGATGCACAGGGTTCGCATTGTCTTTGTTGGTTCAACACGTGGTATGAAGGGAACCGTCGGACAAGCAAAAAATAGATCGTCATCATCAGTCAGGTGCAACACGCAAAGGAGTCAAATCGGGCTATTGGCTATGCAAGGCACACCCATGGGAATGGAACCTAGGTCTCCTCTCGGTGAGCGCCCCAACATCATCCAATATTAAATACTTATTACTTTAAAATTGTCATTCTTAGTTTTAACTAGTTTTTGATAACATAAAATCAAATATGCATGTCTTTGTTGTTTTGGTTAAAGTTGCCTTGCTTTTTACCAACAAAAAAAAGAACAAAATAAAAAAAAATGTTATAAATTTACACTATTATAAATGAAAGTAGCATTGGAGTGATAGATACACAAGATTAACAATAATTACAAATATTATAGAGTTAAAGTTGCCTTGCTTTTTACGAACAAAACAAAAAAAAAAGTTATAAATTTACACTATTATAAATGAAAGTAGCATTGGAGTGATAGATACACAAGATTAACAATAATTACAAATATTATAGAAACAACTATACATTTCTATAATATATATGTACTTTTTAAAATTGAAATTTTTTTTAACTTATTATAATTTTTGTTTTTTTAATGTTGGTTTGTGTGAAAACCCTTATGATTGACGCTTAGAGCAGGGCATCACCATCCCTAGCATGACCTCATAAAAACAAGAGCTTGAACTTATCAACACGGGCCAAACACGCAACTATCACACACGCACCCCCTCATACACTCACTCGCCCATACCATGGTTTGGGCCTTGGACCTCTCGAAAAAGAGTCAAAGCCAGAACCATTGCGTCTCCCCCCAGGGACTATAAATTGAGTTCATGTTTTTATGAGGGGCCATGGTTCCCTCATAGTGAGTGGGGTTTGAACCTTGAACCTCCCAAAGAGATGCCAAAGCCCTTACCATTGCATTAAGTTTGTAGCTTTTTTACTTATTATTAGTAATCATTATATAATTTTAAATTTATTTAATTGATAATCTTGAAATTTATGCATGTCCATGGGTTGAAGTCTAATTGATGAAAGTGTTTGAATTACAAAGAGTATACTAGTATTTAATTTTTCTTAGATACCATAATAATACATTATGTTATAATATTATTATATGGTTCACAAAAATACCATGATAATGCAATCATGATGTAATATAGATAGTTTTAATTTTAATCCTATAGAATAAGTTAAAGAAGATCTTTGAATTTATGAATAGATAAAATTATCCTTTTTAATTTTAAGTGTTTGCTATAAGACTGTTAAAAGGAAAAAATAGTTTTAAAATAATTATATAACAAGATATTATCAAATGAAATGAGCTTAACGAGTATATATTTTTAGATTTAAAAAAATAGACTTATGTTCAAATCTTGCCAAAAAATATACACATAATTAAATTGTTGAAATACCATTATTTAATCATATGAATAAAATCCATTATATAGCTGATTTTATATATATATATATATATATATATATATATATATATATATCATAAATTTGAAAAAAACAATGGAAAGTGAAAAATCTTAAACCATAATCCCAGATTTCAATTTGTAGGTGGACTTAACAAATTTTAATTTGTAGGTGGATTTTAACAAAGTTTTTACATTGATTTCAATTTGTAGGTGGACTTTAACAAATTTTTTACATTGTAAGAGTTCACGAACTTAAAAATATAAGTTTATAATGCGAAACTATATATTCATTATAAATATTTACAATTATAATACCATTATGATAATGTAATTTAATCCTAATGTAAGTAAATGATACTCATTTATTCAAGTAGTGGGAAACTATATATTCATTATAAATATTTACAATTATAATACCATTATGATAATGTAATTTAATCCTAATGTAAGTAAATGATACTCATTTATTAGGTAGTGGGAGTGTCATTATCACATGATAATGTAATCATTATAAGGTGGATGATGCTCATTTATTCAAGTAGTGGTAATGTCATTATCATGATGTAAGGTACATGATGCTCATTTATCGAGGTAGTGGTAGTGCTCATTTATTCAGGTAGTGGGAGTGTCATTATCATGATGTAAGGTACATGATGCTCATTTATTCAGGTAGTGGGAGTGTCATGTCATGATGTAAGGTACATGATGCTCATTTATCCAGGTAGTGGTAGTGTCATTATCACATGATAATGTAATCATTATATAAAGTGGATGATGCTCATTTATTCAGGTAGTGGTAATGTCATTATCATGATGTAAAGTACATGATGCTCATTTATCCAGGTAGTGGTAGTGCTGATTTATTCAGGTAGTGGAAGTATCATTATCATGATGTAAGGTACATGATGCTCATTTATCCAGGTAGTGGTAGTGCTCATTTATTCAGGTAGTGGGAGTGTCATTATCGCATGATAATGTAATCATTATATAAGGTGGATGATGCTCATTTATTCAGGTAGTGGTAATGTCATTATCATGATGTAAGGTACATGATGCTCATTTATCCAGGTAGTGGTAGTGCTCATTTATTCAGGTAGTGGGAGTGTCATTATCATGATGTAAGGTACATGATGCTCATTTATCCAGGTAGTGGTAGTGCTCATTTATTCAGGTAGTGGGAGTATCATTATCGCATGATAATGTAATCATTATATAAGGTGGATGATGTTCATTTATTCAGGTAGTGGTAATGTCATTATCATGATGTAAGGTACATGATGCTCATTTATCCAGGTAGTGGTAGTGCTCATTTATTCAGGTAGTGGGAGTGTCATTATCACATGATAATGTAATCATTATATAAGGTGGATGATGCTCATTTATTCAGGTAGTGGTAATGTCATTATCATGATATAGTACATGATGCTCATTTATCAAGGTAGTGGTAGTGCTCATTTATTCAGGTAGTCGGAGTGTCATTATCATGATGTAAGGTACATGATGCTCATTTATCCAGGTAGTGGTAGTGCTCATTTATTCAGGCAGTGGGAATGTCATTATCATAACTATATTCATTTATAGTGGTAGTGTTTGTGTGGAGACAGAATTGCCACGTCTAATTTCTATCATTATTGATTATTAAAAAGGTGAGTCGAGATTATGGAGCAATGATGTTGGGAAAAGAAAACTTATCCTGCATTCAGAAATCCGGCCCCGTCCTCATGGATTCTGCCATGACGTGACGTGACGTCACATGACTTTTTCTCTTGCGCAAATTTGTCCCCACTTTTTTCTTTATTTGTCATTATGGTTGTAAATGTTTTTCATAATTTTTTTCTTTATTCTATGAGTAGGTTTGCAATTTTTTTTTAATTAATTTTTATTAAAAAAATAAAATTTTGTTGGCTATATAATTTTTGTTAAATGAAAATTTTTTATTTATATATTTATTTTTTAAAATTTATTTAAAAAATGTTCAATACTTTATAGTGCAATTTTAAATATTTTGGAACTTTAACTTAAGAGTTAAGGTTGGAAACTTGGCATAGTCAGTAGTCTGATTTGACTCCTCTGAGTTTGTGTCAGACTGACGACAATAGTACGAATCTTGTGTAACCAACGGTTCCCATTTCACGTCGGGTCAACGTTAACGAGACGAATATGTTTGATGGAGCAGTCCCTGTAGTTTGAACCTTGCGTTGACAGTTACTAAAAATAGTGGATGTACCAACTCTCCTATGTACAAAAAAGTTAAGGTTGGAATTTGTTAGAAGATAGAATTGTACTTTATTTTTTACAACAAGAGTAAAACTGTTTAATAGGAGCTTTGCTAGGGTTTGCACATAATGCTACTACCATTACATGCAAGTCTTAGTAAGGTGGAATGGATGTGGATTGCAAAGCTTAGGTTTGACTTTCTTCCTATCCAACACTATTTTAAAAGTTGTACGTAATTTTTAATCTTTTGTATTTTATTATATAAAAAACACAAATTAAAACTGTTTTTTTGTCCATGGTTGCTAGTGAGGACTCTTCAAGGGCCCTCCCTCTGCCCCTTCTCCCAAGCGGTCCTTTGCAAAAATAATGAGGGAAAGACAAATAGAGGATGAACCTTTGAGCAACAATGCCTTGAAATCCATCTTCTCTAATAATGCAACCAAGAAGCCAATGGTTAATGGCTTTCAGTCCAGAGTTAATGGTTGTCTTTCCCAGGATGCCCACAATCTCAAACTTGTTATTGAACAAAGTTTAGTGGCCAAAAACGTTTTGTACAAGATTAACCATGATATAATATGTAAGTTTATTGGCATAGTCTCTAGGGTTTAAGACCTCCAATATTTGAAAGAAATGGGAGCCTTTAGGGGATATTATAATATTCCTCAATAGTAATTGATATTATATAGTTTCTCTTCATAAGCAGACAGGACAAAGCTTTTGAATCAAGGAAGAGAAGTAATGGAGTAGCAAATATTTTTGTGTAGCCCTAGAAGCTAGGATTTGATCCATGAATGGAACCCACTATAATGGTTATTTGGGTTCACTTATATGCTCTATAAATGGAATATTGGTGTGAACTAGTTTTTTACTTCTTTGGTACAAGAGTGTTTTTGGGATTTGCCACCCAAGTGCCTAAATTTCTTTCAAATAAAGTAAGAGGAATATTAAAATTAAATATAACATTTTATTTATTTATTTTTAATTATTTAATAAACTTTAAATGTTTTTGAAACTTTGTATGAATTGTTTGTTGGAAATTGGAGAACTAAAAATAAAATTAGAAAGAGTTTATCTCTTCTAGATTTATGTGAATTTAATTTTGTTAAACTGTCACATTGTTCAGTAAAACTACGGTTTGAAACTTAGAGATAAAATTTAAAATACGTATTTGAATTTTATAACAAAATCACATTTTCACTAGGGCTTCCAATTTTAAACAATTTTTAAAATTGGTATTTTGAATATTAAACTAAAATCTCATATGGTGCTCTGTATTTGCTTTCATTAGAGAAGGGTTGGTTCTTTTGAGTAGAAAGAAGAGTTTAGAGAATTTTCATATGAAATCTTACGATTGGATGATAAAATCATTCCAATGATACTCATCCTCATTTTTATTTGTAATAGTTCAAGATGTTTCTTTCTTTTTACCACCTCAATAGAGAGTTATCATCTAGGTGGTAGTCTTGGGTGTAGTTTCAATCTTTATGGATGTTATTATAATACAATTTTTTACATACTATTACAATGCGATAAGTTGAAATACCATGATAATGCATTTATGATCAAATATAAGTAGACCCATTTCAATCTATATAAATAATTTAAAAAATACATATTATTAAGGATGATTAATTCTTATACCCGTGAGGGATATCGTAGTGGTAAGTTCTTAGGTTTTCATCCAAGAGATCCAAGTTCAAACCTCAATATGAGGGGGTCAGGACCCTTCATTGTCTACAATAGTTTTTGGTAGAATATTACTTGGGGTTTTTCGTGTTTTCAAGTGATGAATGCATGAATGGAGGAGAACAGACGATGCATGGAGGAGCTCGACCTATTCAATGAGTAGATGGTCCAACAAGCACAAGTGGTGAAGAAATACTTGTTGCTTGAAAGAAAGTCGTACCTCCCGGATTCGAACATAGGACCTACCAGGCGATCTTCTAGTCTTCACAAAAGGGGTGTAAACCCTAGGTGCATTAAAGCAATGGAACAAAGAAATTTCTTTGGCTACAATATTTGTGAAAGGGATGCAATTTCTAGGTGCAATCAAGAATTGAAGGAAGAGGGTTGTTCGTAGACCATCTCTTCAATCTGTGAGAAAGCCTCTTCAATCAGAAGAAATATCTGTTAAGGATATTTGGGTTCATAGGTGGATGAACCTATGCCCTCTATTAGAATTTTAGAGGATGAATTTGGGTTGGATCTGATTGATCATGAATCTCAAACAATTATATACAAACTCAAGGGCAAAATACTAGGCCTGGAGGAGCTCAAAGGATACATTAAATATTGGTGGACCAGTACAAAATTACAATTCTCCTACCCAAATTTCTCTTTTTTTGTTCCTTTTCTAATTTAGCAGATAAATATGAGGTAATTAATTATAGATATAATTGGTTTTCAGACAAAGGGGTGTCTATATAAGACCTTGGACTACTAGTTTCAACCCCTTTATAGAAGAAGTTAATGGTTTCTAGGTGAATATTTATGCTCTTCCTATGGATTTTTGGGGAGAGAATATATTCACCATAATCGGTAATTCCATTGGTGCACTCGAGTATATGGATGCCCAAACAGAGAAAAAGTTGTCTAGTAAAATTAATGAGTAAAGCAAGATTGGTTTTTTGGATGGATATCTTAGTTCTTGGACCTCAATCCATTACTATCTCCTCAAGCAAAGGGGAATGGATCCAAAATATTGAATATGAAAACTTCTCCCTAATATGTTATGAATATCAATAATATGGCCACCTAAAGAAGAGATGTCCGATCATCCGATCATGCTCTAATTCCTCCTTGGTGGAGAAGAAGGCCCTACATGCAAATGATTCGAAATATTTAAATTTCCTAGTTTAAAAGAAAGAAGATCATCCTCTAGATGCACCAATTGTTTAGTAGAAATCATGCAAGCAACATAAGACTCAACCCCAAAAGGAGAATTTGAATAGGATCATTGTCATTCATTGATAAAATCCAAATGGTTACTAAAGACCATCCAGACGAATCCATAGAAAATATTGGCACCTCAATTGGTATTCTTGAAGCTAATTATGAAACAATCAGTGACAAATAGTTGTATGAAAATGAAGATCCTACAAAATATGTTACAACTAGATATTACATCACGAGCTTGAACTATAAAAATGCATTCTCAATTCTTACCACTCCAACGAAGGAAGAACCTCTGCTACAAAAGAAAAATAATCGAACCAATTTCTTCTATGAGGGATGCCCGTTATGTTTGTTTTCCTTCTATTTGTTAGAGTTATGTGTCATGTAAGGGTTTTTCTTGTTGTTAGTTATTTTAAAAAAATAGTTGATTATGGAAACTTAGCAGTTTGAGAAATATGGAAAATATCTTTGATAGAAAGACAAAGATGGGTATGCTTTAATTAACTTGTTAGAAATGTAAGGAGAGAAATGTAATGTTTTATTTTTGTAATGGGAGTGGCCCCCAATAGAAGCCAAACATAACTTATTAATGCTTCATTATCATCAATGTTCTATAAATATTTTAAAGGAGAGTATGCAATATTAAATACTTATTACTTAACTTTTAAATTGTCAATCTTAGTTTCAACTAGTTTTTGATAACATAAAATCAAATATGCATGTCTTTATTATTTTGGTTAGTTTCCTTGCTTTTTGCTAAATCACTATAAGAATAAATAATAAAAATGTTATAAATCTACACTATTATAGATGAAAGTAGCATTGCAGTTTCATGCCTCTCAAAGATAGATACACATAACTAAAAATAATTAGATACATATAACTAACAATAATAACTAGCCCTTTTGTCTGTGAGGGATAGGTGGATTGGTAAGACATTGGGCACTTACCAATAGGATACCCAGGTTCAAACCTTGGGGGCATGCCCAATCTAGGAAAAGGTAGTAGTTTGACCTAATTTAGTTGAGAGTGTGTGAGCTTGATGACGACAGTACCAACCAAAGACATCGGGGGTCTCTCTCACTTTAGGTCATTTTTATCGAGGTGAAATAGGGGTTATAGTGGTAGCACCATGATTTGATGCTACTATTGGAGGTAATGCAACTTGACCTTATGACCAGTTATTAAAAGGTAGTTATTTATTCCTTTATGTATAAAAAAAATATTATAGAAAAAACTATACATTTTTTATATCATATGTACTTATCATATTATAATTGACCATATTTTTACTTATTATTAATCATTATATGCCAATATTGGGCTTAAATATACAAGTCATTGATTTGATTCCTCACCCCTATTAACATTAAGTTTAGTCCTCGAGGGCTAGGTTGATTAATAAGATGTTGGACACTTACCAAGAGGAGACCTAGGTTTAAACCTCGGGGGCATGCTCAATTTGGGCAAAGGTAGTAGTCTAACTTGAGTCCGCTAAGTGTGCATCAGCCTGATGACGATGGTACCAACCTCGAGCCTCTAGGGGTCTCCCTCACTTCGGGTCGTGTTTACTGAGATGAGATAGAGGTTATAATGGTAGCACCATTGATTTGATGTTGCGATTGGAGGCAATACGACTTGACTGTGTGACCAATTGTTCAAAAAATAAAGGTAGTTGCCGATTCCTCTATGTATCAAATAATAATAATAATTATATAAATATAAATGTATTTAATTGATAATATTTAAATTTATGGGGTTAAAGTCTAATTGATAAAAGTCTTTGAATTACAAAAAGTCTACTAGTGTTTAATTTTTCTTGGATACTATAATAATACGTTGTGTTATAATATTATTATGCGGTTCATCGAAATACCATGATAATTCAATCATGATGTAATATAAATAGTTCTAGTTTTAATACCATATAATCAGTTAAAGAAAAATTTTGAATTTATGAATTGATAAAATTATCCTTGTAATTTTAAGTGTTTGTTCTTATCAAGATTGCTAAAAAGAAAAAATGTTAAAAATTAATTATATAACAAGATATTTTTTTTTGAATTTACATGGTGGAATTGGTAGCCGTCACAAATCTGGGCAGGTTGTTCGGATTTTATGGCCGTCACAATATTTTGCGCTTTTCGTCCCGAAAGTCACCACACAAATCTTCCCACAATTCACCCCTATAACCACCATGCCAAAATCATTTTAAACCTTTTACCCCATTGAAAGCACTAGGAAAGGGACAATCGTTCAGTTCGGCAAGGCTCGAGCCTTGGACCTCTGTCCTCCTTGCGGGGTTTGGTTGAACCAATTGGTCTACACCTCATACCTATATGACAAGATATTATTAAATGGAATGAACTCAATCAATTAAGTTATTCGATTGGAGGTAATGCGAGTTGATCGTGTGACCTATATAAAAAGATATTATTAAATGGAATGAACTCAATTAATTCGATTGGAGGTAATGTGACTTGATCGTGTGACCTATATAAAAAGATCTTATTAAATGGAATGAAATCAATCAATTAAGTTATTCGATTGGAGGTAGTGCGACTTGATTGTGTGACCAATTGTTCCAAAAGGAAAGGTAGTTGTCGATTCCTTTATAATATTTAAATTTATGCATGCCCATGGGGTTGAAGTCTAATTGATGAAAGTGTTTGAAGTACTAAAAGTCTACTAGTATTTATATTTATTTAGTTGATAATATTTAAATTTATGTGTGTCCATGGGGTTGAAGTCTAATTGATGAAAGTGTTTTAATTACAAAAAGTTTAATAGTATTTAATTTTTCTTGGATACTATAATAATACGTTGTGTTATAATATTATTATGTGATTCATCAAAATACTATGATAATGCAATATAAATAGTTCTAGTTTTAATCCCATTTAATCACTTAAAAAAAATCTTTGAATTTATGAATAGATAAATTTATCCTCTTAATTTTAAGTGTTTGTTCTTATCAAGATTGTTAAAAGGAAAAATTGTTAAAAAATAATTATATAACAAGATATTGTTAAATGGAATGAACTCAACCAATTAAGTTATTCAACTTTAAAAAAGAAACCTATGTTCAAATCTTGCCAAGAGATATGTACATAATTGTTAAGTTGTTAGAATACCATTATTTTGTCATAATGCAATATGAATAATTGTTTAGTTGTTAGAATACCATTATTTTGTCATAATGCAATATGAACAAGGTCCATTTCAATCCCATATAACCAATTTAATATTATATTATATTATATTACCCATAGGTTTGGAGAAAATAGTGGGAAGTGAAAAATCTTAAACCATAATCCAAGGTTTCAGTTTGTAGGTGAACCTTAACACTTTTTTTATGTTGTCCCAGTTCAAAAAGATAAAAATATGAATTTGCAATATGGAAGACTCAACTTCAAATATGATCAAACCATATATTCATAATTTACAATTATAACATAGTTAAGTGATTATTGAAATAC
The DNA here is from genome assembly GCA_028583015.1 of Wollemia nobilis. Taxonomy (NCBI): domain Eukaryota; kingdom Viridiplantae; phylum Streptophyta; class Pinopsida; order Araucariales; family Araucariaceae; genus Wollemia; species Wollemia nobilis. The sequence continues at coordinate 260,912 of JAQPPZ010005031.1, forward strand.
TATGATTTTTTTGGTTACATAGGAGAGTTGGTCACAGCCATACTATTTTTAGTAACTAACAAGCGCAAGGTTCAAACCACAGGGGTTGCTCCCACCAAACCTATTTTAGCTTGAAGGGGACCATCGATTGTTTGGGATTCATATCGTCATTGTTGATTTGGCGCACATTCAAAATATCTAGATCAAACTACTACCTTTGCAAACAGGTTGCCCCTGAGGTTTGAACCTAGATGTCTTCTTGGTAAAATTTCTTACATACTATTACTACGCAATATGATAATGCATTTATTATCTAATATAAGTAGACCCATTTCAATTTATAGATAATTTTAGAAATACATATTATTAAGGATGATTAATACTTCATCATCATCAATGTTCTATAACTACTTTAAAGGAAATCATCTAATATTTTTTTTTTGGTTACATAGATGAATTGGTTACAATCATAATTTTTAGTAACTTCCAGCGCAGTTGACAGTGTTTAAACTATCAACGAAGGCTTCCAACACACCCATTGTCTCGTTAATGGTAACCCGACGTGAGATGAGGACCACGGGACACACAGGGTTTGCATCGTCTTTGTCAATTTGGTTCAACACGTGGTATGAAGGGAACCTCCAGACAAGCCAAAAACAGATCAACATCATCAGTCAGGTGCAACACGCAGCGGAGTCGGATCAGGCTACTGGCTATGTAGGGCACAATCGTGGGATTGAAACCTAGGTCTCCTCTCGGTGAGCGCCCCAACATCATCCAATATTAAATACTTATTACTTTAAATTGTCATTCTTAGTTTTAACTAGTTTTTGATAACATAAAATCAAATATGCATGTCTTTGTTGTTTTGGTTATGGTTAAAGTTGCCTTGCTTTTTACGAACAAAAAAAAGAAAAAAAAAAGTTATAAATTTACACTATTATAAATGAAAGTAGCATTGGAGTGATAGATACATGTTGAGTGGTATTTTCACCCAATTGTGAAGATACACTCTCCCTTAGGATTTGGATCCCAAATCCCCTCTTGCAAAGAAGTTAAACAAACAACTTCTCCAAGGTCTCCGTTATATTAGCATTTGCATATGTGCATTAGTAATCTCAAATAAAGATATTCAACTTAAATGCTTGGAACACCTTAGTGATTGCAAGTAACTGTAAACAAGGGGCAATGTTGATTTATTTTACCATGAAACTTTAGTGATTGTTCATTGAACCAAAATAAATCAAATGTGAGTTGGCCCTCATATGACCACGATGTAGTGCTTTAATTCCTTTTATCTTGATGGTTTTAAAATAGATTTTATCTTGCATTAAATCCTCAATGATGAATAGGGTCTTCACATGTAGCTTCAAAATGTCACTTTAACTTATCTCTCTTAAATGAAATCAAATTTTCATCAAGATGAAAAATTAAGTGCTTTAAGGAAAAGACCTTCAATGTAATACTCAAATTACCCCTCTTTCGTAAAATTAGAATTTTTATGAAGAAAGGGTAATTTTAGGCCCAAAATGGAAATTTGTGAAAATGCCATAAAACATAACTCCTTCAATGAAATTGGAATTTCCATGAAGGGAATGTCATCATAGGCTCATGAGTGCAAAAAAAAAACTAGAAAAATGAAATTTGACCTTAAAATGGAAATTTTCTATTTTCGGATTTTTAAAATCTGTAACAAAACAACAACTTCGATGAATTTTTAAAAATACTAAACAAGTCCGAAAATAAAATTTCAAAGTGCGTATTGGAAGTCTGAACTATAACCTACGCAATGGTGAAATTATTTTTAGATTTTGAAATTTTTTTAATGTTTATTTTAATGCCTGAAAATAAGGAAAAGTTCTGAAATTAAAATTTTGAAAACAGAAAATTAAGAATTTGCATCAAAATAATTGCTGAAAATGCAGCAATGCAAAAGCCCCTTCAGTTTGATAGCACCCCATCCTGCAAAACCGAATACGTGAGAGTTTCGTACATGCAACCTAGCCTATTTGACCTGCAAAACAAACACAATCAAAGTAAACTAGGTGTTGGCTCCTAGGGTTTAAAATAATTTCCAGATTGCAGACATTCACATGAAATGACCCAAAACACTGGCATAAATTTCACATACAAATCTGAAATTTGGAAGGAGAAACATAGAACAATTAAAATGGAGCATGCAAAAAATTTCTCATTCTTTCTTGCTAACAAGGCCTGAAATTTCTGAAGAGAAGCTTTGGCATTCAAATTATATTCCAAGTTTACATATCAAAATCTGCTGCCATTTGGCCATGCCAAAAGTTCTAGTCATTTTTCTGTTTTGAAATGCTATATTTAACATGACAAAAAAAAACTCTTTGTTTCCATTTCCTCTTCCCTGAAAACCCTTCATTTCATTTTCTTTTGTTTCATTTCCTGTTTTTTTTTCATTTGAACCTCGAAAGGTTTTCCTTTTGGTTTCTCTTCGTTTCCTTAACATGCATGCTTTGGTAACCGTCATAGGCATCATGGCAAGAATGGCCATTCGTAACGGCTATACTTCATTACATTTCGTCATGCTTTGCCTTTACGAACCCACATAATTCCTTGTATGCCTTTTTAAAATACCACCACACCTTCCATCGTGCTCTGCTCTCAGAAATGCTTGTTGTAAACAAAAAATTCACCATTCGGGCTGCCTTCACCTCCGAGGGAAACACCTCTACTGCTATTCATGGCAGCGTTCCATTCTTGTGAATTTGTCGATGCCAATTCAGGACCAAGACGTCCATCTGCGTTTTCGATGTTCAATGAAATCCTATCGCATTAACATCTGCGCTTTGTTGCTCCGCAGGCAGCTCTACTGCCTGAAACATTCTGAAACTTGTTGACAGCCTCCCAAGAGCAGTGCAACTCCATTGAGACAAGATTAAACCGCCTCTGTCTATACATGCTTCCGCCAACCTTGGAGTGCACTGCAATGTTTTTTTTTTTTTTTTTATTGAGTAAGTACTTCTTCTACATATTCACCATGAGGATTGAAAACAAATGCAATATTTGCCCTCACCAGTGGTTTCCCACCACTAACCACGTTTGCACTCTGTCAATCCTCCCCACAGCGATGTCTTTTGTTGCCGCGACATCTGCAAACTGTGTCGAGCTCAGCTTCATTCACCAGAATCTGCCTGCTTCTAGTTGTTCTTCATAAAAACTACACATTTTTGCCTGTTGCACTCACATTGTAACTCGCACTAGACTGTGCGAGTCTCCACGCTATCAACTGTGCATCCAAATCATTGTTGTCGTCCTCGGCATTGTTTAAACTCTGTTGAGTCTAGATTTCTTGGGCGTCCAATTAAAACTATCGTTGGGGTCCATTGCTATCTGATTGTTGTCCACACGATGTCGGCGCCCAAGTCTTTGTTTGGCTCGTTTTGACTCCTCCAATGTGCCTCTGCTGGCCGTTAATTTTTTTGTTACTACACTGTGCGTTGGCTACTTGTCACAGGCACTCTTTTTACCAAATGTTGAAACGCCTGGTCATCATTTCTGCCGCTCATTGTCTATTCCATAGACATGTCCTCGTGTTCTCCTATTGTTTCTATTTAGGGCCCCTCTTACAACATCTGACTGTGATTATTCAGGCCTGCAATGTAACTGCTACATTTGAAACCAGCTATCAATATCGAAATCCTGCTCGCGTCCACATCTTTCGTTGTCATGTTGGTCGCCACGTATCCTCGTGTCTTCATGTTGTATGCTCTTTGGTTTAAAGGCCTGCATAAAACATCACGTTGTATGCTCTTTGGTTTAAAGGCCTACATAAAACATAAGGCTAATGAGATGTATATACTTAAATTCATTTGTTATTTTCATCTTCTATTCTTTGACCCAAACAAATGAAATAAAACTTAACAACTGGACATCAAACTCTCAAACGATAACACTGACAAAACAAACCTGCCGACACACAAACTGATGATAAAAAAGGAAACGTCGACGAGAAAATGACCACAAAGTCGTTAACAAGAAAATGACGACAAAAGTCGTCAACAAGAAAAAGTTGTCGACAATTAAATATCGTCGACAAGAAAATGATGACAATAAAATATCGTCGACAAGAAAAAGTTGTCGACAAGAAAATATTGTCGACAAGAAAAAGTTGTCGACAATAAAATATCATCGACAAGAAAATATTGTCAACAAGAACCGACAACAATTGCAAAACCTACGACAAAACGAAGGATTAGACACTAAAAATGAAATGCAAACACCCGGACATCAAAACGAAAAGGTGGGTCCCCAATTTTGGGGTATGTTGTGGAACAACCACAACAATACACAAGATTAACAATAATAAAAAATATTATAGAAACAACTATACATTTTTATAATATATATGTACTTTTTAAAATTGACAAATTTTTTAACTTATTATTAGTTTTGTTTTTTTAATGTTGGTTTGTGTGAAAACCCTTATGATTGACGCTTAGAGCAGGGCATCACCATCCCTAGCATGACCTCTCATAAAAACAAGAGCCTGAACTTATCAACAGGGGCCAAACACGCAACCATCACACACCCACCCCCTCATACACTCGCCCATACCATGGTTTGAACCTTGGACCTCTCGAAAAAGAGTCAAAGCCATAACCATTGCGTGTCCCCCAGGGACTATAAATTGAGTTCATGTTTTTATGAGGGATCATGGTTCCCTCATAGTGAGTGGGGTTTGAACCTTGAACCTCCCAAAGAGAGGCCAAAGCCCTTACCATTGCATTAAGTTTGTAGCTTTTTTACTTATTATTAGTAATCATTATATAATTTTAAATTTATTTAATTGATAATCTTGAAATTTATGCATGTCCATGGGTTGAAGTCTAATTGATGAAAGTGTTTGAATTACAAAGAGGATACTAGTATTTAATTTCTCTTAGATACCATAATAATACATTATGTTATAATATTATTATATGGTTCACAAAAATACCATGATAATGCAATCATGATGTAATATAAATAGTTTTAATTTTAATCCTATAGAACTATAAGTTAAAGAAGATCTTTGAATTTATGAATAGATAAAATTATCCTCTTAATTTTAAGTGTTTGCTATAAGATTGTTAAAAGGAAAAAATAGTTTTAAAATAATTATATAACAAGATATTATCAAATGGAATGAGCTTAACGAGTATATATTTTTAGATTTTAAAAAATAAACTTATGTTCAAATCTTACCAAAAAATATACGCATAATTAAATTGTTGAAATACCATTATTTAATCATATGAATAAAATCCATTATATAGCTGATTAAAAATTATATATATATATATATATATATAATTTTACAATAAATTTGAAAAAAACAATGGAAAGTGAAAAATCTTAAACCATGATCCCAGATTTCAATTTGTAGGTGGACTTAACAAATTTTAATTTGTAGGTGGATTTTAACAAAGTTTTTACATTGATTTCAATTTGTAGGTGGACTTTAACAAATTTTTTACATTGTAAGAGTTCACGAACTTAAAAATATAAGTTTATAATGCGAAAGTATATATTCATTATAAATATTTATAATCATAATACCATTATGATAATGTAATTTAATCCTAATGTAAGTAAATGATACTCATTTATTCAGGCAGTGGGAGTGTCATAATCACATGATAATGTAACCATTATATAAGGTGGATGATGCTCATTTATTCAGGTAGTGGTAATGTCATTATCATGATGTAAGGTACATGATGCTCATTTATCCAGGTAGTGGTAGTGCTCATTTATTCAGGTAGTGGGAGTGTCATTATCATGATGTAAGGTACATGATGCTCATTGATCCAGGTAGTGGTAGTGCTCATTTATTCAGGTAATGGGAGTGTCATTATCACATGATAATGTAATCATTATATAAGGTAGATGAAGCTCATTTATTCAGGTAGTGGTAATGCCATTATCATGATGTAAGGTAAATGATATCCAGTAGTAATAGTGCTGATTTATTCAGTTAGTGGGAGTGTCATTATCATGATGTAAGGTACATAATACTCATTTATCCAGCTAATGTGAGTGTCATTATCATAATTATGCTCATTTAGAGTGGTAGTGTTTGTGTGGAGACAGAATGGCCGCGTCTAATTTCTATCATTATTGATTATTAAAAAGGTTATTTGAGATTATGGGGCAATGATGTTGGGAAAAGAAAACTTATCCTGCATTCAGAAATCCGGCCCCGTCCTCATGGATTCTGCCATGACGTGACGTGACGTCACATGACTTTTTCTCTTGCACAAATTTGTCACCACTTTTTTCTTTATTTGTCATTATGGTCGTAAATGTTTTTCATAATTTTTTTCATTATTCTATGAGTAGGTTTGCAATTTTTTTTTAATTAATTTTTATTAAAAAAATTAAATTTTGTTGGCTATATAATTTTTGTTAAAAGATAAAATTTTATTTATATATTTATTTTTAAAATTTATTTAAAAAAATGAAGTTCAATATTTTATAGTGTAATTTTAAATATTTTGGAACTTTAACTTAAGAGTTAAGGTTGGAAACTTGGCGAGCATGCCCAACCTAGCATAGTCAGTAGTCTTGACTCCTCTGAGTTTGTGTGAGATTGACGATGATAGTACGAATCTTGTGTAATCGGCGGTTCCCATTTCACATCGGGTCAACGTTAACGAGACGGATAGGTTTGATGAAGCAGTCCCTGTGGTTTGAACCTTGCGCTGACAGTTACTAAAAATAGTGGATGTACCAACTCTCCTATGTACAAAAAAGTTAAGGTTGGAATTTGTTAGAAGATAGAATTGTACTTTACTTTTTACAACAAGAGTAAACCTGTTTAATAGGAGCTTTGCTAGGGTTTGCACATAATGCTACTACCATTACATGCAAGTCTTAGTAAGGTGGAATGGATGTGGATTGCAAGGCTTAGGTTTGAATTTCTTCCTATCCAACACTATTTTAAAAGTTGTACGTAATTTTTATTCTTTTGTATTTTATTACATAAAAAACACAAATTAAAACTGTTTTTTTTGTCCATGGTTTCTAGTGAGGACACTTCAAGGGCCCTCCCTCTGCCCCTTCTCCCAAGCGGTCCTTTGCAAAAATAATGAGGGAAAGACAAATAGAGGATGAACCTTTGAGCAACAATGCCTTGAAATCCATCTTCTCTAATAATGCAACCAAGAAGCCAATGGATAATGGCTTTCAGTCCAGAGTTAATGGTTGTCTTCCCCAGGATGCCCACAATCTCAAACTTGTTATTGAACAAAGTTTAGTGGCCAAAAACGTTTTGTACAAGATTAACCATGATATAATATGTAAGTTTATTGGCATAGTCTCTAGGGTTTATGACCTCCAATATTTGAAAGAAATGGGAGCCTTTAGGGGATATTATAATATTCCTCAATAGTAATTGATATTATATAGTTTCTCTTCATAAGCAGACAGAACAAAGCTTTTGAATCAAGGAAGAGAAGTAATGGAGTAGCAAATATTTTTGTGTAGCCCTAGAAGCAAGGATTTGATCCATGAATGGAACCCACTATAATGGTTATTTGGGTTCACTTATATGCTCTATAAATGGAATATTGGTGCGAACTAGTTTTTGACTTCTTTGGTACAAGAGTGTTTTTGGGTTTTGCCACCCAAGGGCCTAAATTTCTTTCAAATAAAGTAAGAGGAATATTAAAATAAAATATAACATTTTATTTATTTATTTTTAATTATTTAATAAACTTTAAATGTTTTTGAAACTTTGTATGAATTGTTTGTTGGAAATTGGAGAACTAAAAATAAAATTAGAAAGAGTTTATCTCTTCTAGATTTATGTGAATTTAATTTTGTTAAACCGTCACATTGTTCACTAAAACTACGGTTTGAAATTTAGAGATAAAAATTAAAATACGTATTTGAATTTTATATCAAAATCACATTTTCACTAGGGCTTACAATTTTAAACAATTTTTAAAATTGGTATTCTGAATATTAAACTAAAGTCTCATATGGTGCTTTGTATTTGCTTTCATAGAAAAGGGTTGGTTCTTTTGAGTAGAAAGAAGAATTTAGAGGATTTTCATATGAAATCTTACGATTGGATGATAAAATCATTCCAATGATACTCATCCTCATTTTTATTTGTAATAGTTCGAGACGTTTCTTTCTTTTTACCACCTCAATAGAGAGTTATTATCTAGGTGGAAGTCTTGGGTGTAGTTTCAATCTTTATGGATGTTATTATAATACAATTTTTTACATACTATTACTATGCGATAAGTTGAAATACCATGATAATGCATTTATGATCAAATATAAGTAGACCCATTTCAATCTATATAAATAATTTAAAAAATACATATTATTAAGGATGATTAATGCTTATACCCGTGAGGGATATCGTAGTGGTAAGTTCTTAGGTTTTCATCCAAGAGATCCAAGTTCAAACCTCAATATGAGGGGGTCAAGACCCTTCATTGTCTACAATAGTTTTTGGTAGAATATTACTTGGGATTTTTCGTGTTTTCAAGTGATGAATGCATGAATGGAGGAGAACAGACGATGCATGGAGGAGCTCGACCTATTCAATAAGTAGATGGTCCAACAAGCACAAGTGGTGAAGAAATACTTGTTGCTTGAAAGAAAGTCGTACCTCCTAGATTCGAACATAGGACCTACCAGGCGATCTTCTAGTCTTCACAAAAGGGGTGTAAACCCTAGGTGCAATAAAGCAATGGAACAAAGAATTTTTTTTGGCTACAATATTTGTGAAAGGGATGCAATTTCTAGGTGCAATCAAGAATTGAAGGAAGAGGGTTGTTTGTAGACCATCTCTTCAATCTGTGAGAAAGCCTCTTCAATTAGAAGAAATATCTCTCAAGGATCTTTGGGTTCGTAGGTGGATGAACGTATGCCCTCTATTAGAATTTTAGAGGATGGATTTGGGTTGGATCTGATTGATCATGAATCTCAAACAATTATATACAAACTCAAGGGCAAAAGACTAGGCCTGGAGGAGCTCAAAGGATACATTAAATATTGGTGGACCAGTAAAAAATTACAATTCTCCTACCCAAAATTCTTTTTTTTTGTTCCTTTTCTAATTTAGCAGATAAATATGAGGTAATTAATTATAGATATAATTGGTTTTCAGACAAAGGGGTGTCTATATAAGACCTTGGACTACTAGTTTCAACCCCTTTATAGAAGAAGTTAATGGTTTCTAGGTGAATCTTTATGCTCTTCCTATGGAGTTTTGGGGAGAGAATATATTCACCATAATCGGTAATACCATTGGTGCACTCGAGTATATGGATGCCCAAACAGAGAAAAAGTTGTCTAGTAAAATTAATGAGTAAAGAAAGATTGGTTTTTTGGATGGATATTTTAGTTCTTGGACCTCAATCCATTACTATCTCCTCAAGCAAAGGGGAATGGATCCAAAATATTGAATATGAAAACTTCTCCCTAAGATGTTATGGTTATCAATAATATGGCCACCTAAAGAAGAGATGTCTGATCATCCGATCATGCTCTAATTCCTCCTTGGTGGAGAAGAAGGCCCTACATGCAAATGATTCAAAATATTTAAATTTCCTAGTTTAAAAGAAAGAAGCTCATCCTCTAGATGCACCAATTGTTTAGTAGAAATAATGCAAGCAAAATAAGACTCAACCCCAAAAGGAGAATTTGAATAGGATCATTGTCATTCATTGATAAAATCCAAATGGTTACTAAAGACCATCCAGACGATTCCATAGAAAATATTGGCACCTCAATTGGTATTCTTGAAGCTAATTATGAAACAATCAGTGAAAAATAGTTTTATGAAAATGAAGATCCTACAAAATATGTTACAACTAGATATTACATCACGAGCTTGAACTATAAAAATGCATTCTCAATTCTTACCACTCTATCGAAGGAAGAACCTCTACTACAAAAGAAAAATAATCGAACCAATTTCTTCTATGAGGGATGACTGTTATGTTTGTTTTCCTTCTATTTGTTAGAGTTATGTGTCATGTAAGGGTTGTTATTGTTGTTAGTTCTTTTAAAAAAATAGTTGATTATGAAAACTTAGCAGTTTGAGAAATATGGAAAATATCTTTGATAGAAAGACAAAGATGGGTTATGCTTTAATTAACTTGTTAGAAATGTAAGGAGAGCAATGTAATGTTTTATTTTTGTAATGGGAGTGGCCCCCAATAGAAGCCACACATAACTTATTAATTCTTCATTATCATCAATGTTCTATAAATATTTTAAAGGAGAGTATCCAATATTAAATACTTATTACTTAAATTTTAAATTGTCAATCTTAGTTTCAACTAGTTTTTGATAACATAAAATCAAATATGCATGTCTTTATTATTTTGGTTAGTTTCCTTGCTTTTTGCTAAATCACTATAAGAATAAATAATAAAAATGTTATAAATCTACACTATTATAGATGAAAGTAGCATTGCAGTTTCATGCCTCTCAAAGATAGATACACATAACTAAAAATAATTAGATACATATAACTAACAATAATAACTAGCCCTTTTGTCCGTGAGGGATAGGTGGATTGGTAAGACGTTAGACACTTACCAATAGGATACCCAGGTTCAAACCTTGGGGGCATGCCCAATCTAGGAAAAGGTAGTAGTTTGACCTAAGTTCATTGAGAGTGCATGAGCTTGATGACGACGATACCAACCCAAGCCATCAAGGGTCTCCCTCACTTCAGGTCATTTTTATTGAGGCAAAATAGGGGTTATAGTGGTAGCACCATGATTTGATGCTACTATTGGAGGTAATGCAACTTGACCTTATGACCAGTTATTAAAAGGTAGTTACTGATTCCTTTATGTATAAAAAATATATTATAGAAAAAACTATACATTTTTTATATCATATGTACTTTTTATAATTGACCATATTTTTACTTATTATTAATCATTATATGCCAATATTGGGCTTAAATATACAAGTCATTGATTTGATTCCTCACCCCTATTAACATTAAGTTTAGTCCTCGAGGGCTAGGTGGATTAATAAGACGTTGGACACTTACCAAGAGGAGACCTAGGTTTAAACCTCGGGGGCATGCTCAATTTGGGCAAAGGTAGTAGTCTAACTCGAGTCCACTAAGTGTGCATCGACTTGATGACGATGGTACCAACCTCGAGCCACTAGGGGTCTCCCTCACTTCGGGTCATGTTTACGGAGATGAGATAGAGGTTATAATGGTAGCACCATTGATTTGATGTTGCGATTGGAGGCAATACGACTTGACTGTGTGACCAATTGTTCAAAAAGGAAAAGTAGTTGCCGATTCCTCTATGTATCAAATAATAATAATAATTATATAAATATAAATGTATTTAATTGATAATATTTAAATTTATGCATGTCCATGGGGTTAAAGTCTAATTGATAAAAGTCTTTGAATTACAAAAAGTCTACTAGTGTTTAATTTTTCTTGGATACTATAATAATACGTTGTGTTATAATATTATTATGCGGTTCATCGAAATACCATGATAATTCAATCATGATGTAATATAAATAGTTCTAGTTTTAATACCATATAATCAATTAAAGAATTTTTTTGAATTTATGAATTGATAAAATCATCCTTGTAATTTTAAGTGTTTGTTCTTATCAAGATTGCTAAAAAGAAAAAATGTTAAAAATTAATTATATAACAAGATTTTTTTTTTGAATTTACATGGTGGAATTGGTAGCCGTCACAAATTTGGACAGGTTGTTCGGATTTTATGGCCGTCACAATATTTTGTGCTTTTCGTCTCGAAAGTTGCCACACAAATCTTTGCACAATTCACCCCTATAACCACCATGCCAAAATCATTTTAAACCTTTTACCCCATTGAAATCACCAGGAAAGGGACAAGCGTTCAGTTCGACGAGGCTCGAGCCTTGGACCTCTGTCCTCCTTATGGGGTTTGGTTGAACCAATTGGTCTACACCTCATACCTATCTATATAACAAGATATTATTAAATGAAATGGACTCAATCAATTAAGTTATTCGATTGGAGGTAATGCGACTTGATCGTGTGACCTATATAAAAAGATATTATTAAATGGAATGAACTCAATCAATTAAGTTATTCTATTGGAGGTAATACGACTTTATCGTGTGACCTATACAAAAAGATCTTATTAAATGGAATGAATTCAATCAATTAAGTTATTCGATTAGAGGTAATGCGACTTGATTGTGTGACCAATTGTTCAAAAAGGAAAGGTAGTTGTCGATTCCTTTATAATCTTTAAATTTATGCATGCCCATGGGGTTGAAGTCTAATTGATGAAAGTGTTTGAAGTACTAAAAGTCTACTAGTATTTATATTTATTTAGTTGATAATATTTAAATTTATGTGTGTCCATGGGGTTGAAGTCTAATTGATGAAAGTGTTTTAATTACAAAAAGTTTAATAGTATTTAATTTTTCTTGGATACTATAATAATACATTGTGTTATAATATTATTATGTGATTCATCAAAATACTATGATAATGCAATATAAATAGTTCTAGTTTTAATCCCATTTAATCACTTAAAGAAAATATTTGAATTTATGAATAGATAAATGTATCCTCTTAATTTTAAGTGTTTGTTCTTATCAAGATTGTTAAAAGGAAAAATTGTTAAAAAATAATTATATAACAAGATATTATTAAATGGAATGATCTCAACCAATTAAGTTATTCAACTTTAAAAAGGAAACCTATGTTCAAATCTTGCCAAGAGATATGTACATAATTGTTAAGTTGTTAGAATACCATTATTTTGTCATAATGCAATATGGACAAGGTCCATTTCAATCCCATATAACCAATTTAATATTATATTATATTATATTACCCATAGGTTTGGAGAAAATAGTGGGAAGTGAAAAATCTTAAACCATAATCCAAGGTTTCAATTTGTAGGTGAACCTTAACACTTTTTTTTTTTATGTTGTCCCAGTTCAAAAAGATAAAAATATGAATTTGTAATATGGAAGACTCAACTTCAAATATGATCAAACCATATATTCATAATTTACAATTATAACATAGTTAAGTGATTGTTGAAATACTATGATTTTTTTGGTTACATAGGAGAGTTGGTCACAACCACACTATTTTTAGTAACTAACAAGCGCAAGGTTCAAACCACAGGGGTTGCTCCCACCAAACCTATTTTAGCTTGAAGGGCATTCAAAAGATTTAGATCAAACTACTACCTTTGCAAACAGGCTGCCCTTGAGGTTTGAACCTAGATGTCTTGTTGGTAAAATTTCTTACATACTATTACTACACAATATGATAATGCATTTATTATCTAATATAAGTAGACCCATTTCAATTTATAGATAATTTTAGAAATACATATTATTAAGGATGATTAATACTTCATCATCATCAATGTTCTATAACTACTTTAAAGGAAATCATCCAATATTTTTTTTTGGTTACATAGATGAATTGGTTACAATCATAATTTTTAGTAACTGCCATGTAGTTGCAGTTGACAGTGTTCAAACTATCAACAAAGGCTTCCAACACACCCATTGTCTCGTTAATGGTAACCCGACGTGAGATGGGGACCGCCGGATGCACAGGGTTCGCATCATCTTTGTCAGTTTGGTTCAACACGTGGTATGAAGGGAACCGCTGGATAAGCAGAAAATAGATCGTCGTCATCAATCAGGTGCAACACGCAGAGGAGTCGGATCGAGCTACTGGCTATGTAGGGCACAATTGTGGGATTGGAACCTAGGTCTCCTCTCGGTGAGCGCCCCAACATCATCCAATATTAAATACTTATTACTTTAAATTGTCATTCTTAGTTTTAACTAGTTTTTGATAACATAAAATCAAATATGCATGTCTTTGTTGTTTTGGTTAAAGTTGCCTTGCTTTTTACCAACAAAAAAAAATAAAAAAAAATAAATGTTATAAATTTACACTATTATAAATGAAAGTAGCATTGGAGTGATAGATACACAAGATTAAAAATAATTAAAAATATTATAGAAACAACTATACATTTTTATAATATATATGTACTTTTTAAAATTGACAAATTTTTAACTTATTATTAGTTTTGTTTTTTAATGATGGTTTGTGTGAAAACCCTTATGATTGACGCTTAGAGCAGGGCATCACCATCCCTAGCATGACCTCTCATAAAAACAAGAGCCTAAACTTATCAACAGGGGCCAAACACGCAACCATCACACACCCACCCCCTCATACACTCGCCCATACCATGGTTTGAACCTTGGACCTCTCGAAAAAGAGTCAAAGCCAGAACCATTGCGTGTCCCCCACGGACTATAAATTGAGTTCATGTTTTTATGAGGGGCCATGGTTCCCTCATAGTGAGTGGGGTTTGAACCTTGAACCTCCCAAAGAGAGGCCAAAGCCCTTACCATTGCATTAAGTTTGTAGCTTTTTTACTTATTATTAGTAATCATTATATAATTTTAAATTTATTTAATTGATAATCTTGAAATTTATGCATGTCCATGGGTTGAAGTCTAATTGATGAAAGTGTTTGAATTACAAAGAGTATACTAGTATTTAATTTTTCTTAGATACCATAATAATACATTATGTTATAATATTATTATATGGTTCACAAAAATACCATGATAATGCAATCATGATGTAATATAGATAGTTTTAATTTTAATCCTATAGAATAAGTTAAAGAAGATCTTTGAATTTATGAATAGATAAAATTATCCTCTTAATTTTAAGTGTTTGCTATAAGATTGTTAAAAGGAAAAAATAGTTTTAAAATAATTATATAACAAGATATTATCAAATGGAATGAGCTTAACGAGTATATATTTTTAGATTTTAAAAAATAAACTTATGTTCAAATCTTGCCAAAAAAAAATATACGCATAATTAAATTGTTGAAATACCATTATTTAATCATAGGAATAAAATCCATTATATAGCTGATTAAAAATTATATATATATATAAAAGTTTACCATAAATTTGAAAAAAACAATGGAAAGTGAAAAATCTTAAACCATGATCCCAGATTTCAATTTGTAGGTGGACTTAACAAATTTTAATTTGTAGGTGGATTTTAACAAATTTTTTACATCGATTTCAATTTGTAGGTGGACTTTAACAAATTTTTTACATTGTAAGAGTTCACGAACTTAAAAATATAAGTTTATAATGCGAAACTATATATTCATTATAAATATTTACAATTATAATACCATTATGATAATGTAACTTAATCCTAATGTAAGTAAATGATGCCCATTTATTCAGGTAGTGGGAGTGTCATTATCACATGTTAGGTAGATGATACTATGATAATGTAATCATTATATAAGGTGGGTGATGCTCATTTATTCAGGTAGTGGTGATGTCATTATCATAATGTAAGGTACATGATGCTCATTTATCCTGGTAGTGGCAGTGGTCATTTATTTGGGAGTGTCATTGTCATAATGTAAGGTACATGATGCTCATTTATCTAGTAGTGGTAGTGCTCATCTATTCAGGTAGTGGAGTGTCATTATCATAATTATG